>JAHWFP010103302.1:0-12076 GCA_023313725.1 Lithobius niger | reverse complement strand
ATCCAATATCGCCACAGTTTAGTGTGGTGATATCCAATATCGCCACACTTTAGTGTGGCGATATGGGATATATCGCTGCGCGTTTTTAGCATTGAGAAAGTTAGGGACCGTACGATAATACTATATAAAGCATCATTACTAAGGTAGTTTGTATAACCTTTTTTTGTGGTTTTCGTGTAAACAGGCCTCCAACTTTTAACTCTTCTAAACGGAATAAACATCGTTAAACATAGGAGCCTGCATTCCACAGAGATGTGATATTTTTGCATTAAATATAGTATATTGTGTCTAGTTCAAGTATTAATGAATTTTGCAGTCAGTCTTAACAATTTCAATCACTCCGTTTACATGACCACTTGAAACTGCTTCGAAAGGATGCTAATAGTGGTGTGTCCCTTGCGTTGGTCTTGTAGACCCCATTCGTAGCGCTTTCTCCGATCCGTCACCCCCGCATGATAGCGATTTCATGGTAGTTGGATGGGATTCGTCTTTACTGATATAAACATTTCCAAACTGGAGTAAATAAACTGGAGTAAATAAAAGACCGATGATTTGTGAAGTTAGTCCGAAAGGAATACGCTAATTTTTGCAAATAGTGGAAACTTGACTTGGATGCAATTTTTTTTCCCGTCCCAGCACAGAAAGAAAAAAACACAATTGTGGCCAGGAAAAGTGTTTTTTTTTTTTTTATTTATTCTGTGTGTTTCTGGAACCGGAACTGGTTGCTAGGAATACGGACGGTAAGTACGATGACAATTGTGAAGAAAAAAAAAAGAAAGCATATTCGTCATACGTATCTCTCTCCCCCCTCCGTCCGAAAGGCATGAAATGTAAAAGTTTCAGTGTCGAGTGGATATTGGTCATGGAGGGCTGTAAAATTAGTTAATCTAGTAGCGAGTTTAGGTTGCTTAAATTACGAATTGTAACAGGCACGACTTTGGAAGTTTGAAAGGTGATAAAGGTTTGTTCATTTGGATCCGAAAATTCAATTGCGCTGTGATACCTTAAACACTGATTTAACTGACCAAAGAATGGGTTTTGAAAAAACGAGGAATTCTGAAGTAGACTGTGGTTACGGTTGAAACTGAATTTTTGTTTCAAAATTGGACCTTGTCAGTTGACTGAAAATAATTGTGAAGCAGGTAAAAGACTTACAATTTAGGACGGTAACTTGGCAACCGAAAATGAGGCATCAGTCCACAACCTTGTTCAGGTAACAAAACCTGGAATAAGAGCGTGAACAGGCTGCCGCATTTGACCCCGTTTGTAGCAGATAAAAAGAAAGCACATTTTTTTTTATTGTGGCGTACAAACGAAGATCGCATCCTCATATACGCTGCATGCAGATTTCTAAAATCGTGCACGCAGGAATATGTGCGGTGGAGATCCAGTAAGAAATCAAAAATAGGGTGAAATCAATAATACGGTGATTGCTGACGGCTGTTCTGCAGAGCAAGTCAGGTGAAAACCACGGATTGCTTTGCAGGGAAGCACTTGTGTTGCACATGATGGCGTTTTAACGAACAACCATGGGGCACACAGAGGGGAACTAATTTAAAAGGCAGTTTGAGAGACTGATGTGAATTATTTTAGATTCAGTGATTCAGTTCAGTGGCGGACACATTGTCATGTTGTTTGGTCTCTTCGAAGCCAGTAAAACAACTACAGTGTGAGGTAGAGCAGAAGGCGTGTAGCAGGATCCCAGACGGAATGGTTTATTCCGTGGACGCAGGTTAAGAGTACGTCACTCTTCGCGTCTGGTCGCTTTGTATGGTGACATGTAGGCTACGACGGTGGTTCTTTTAAATGTGGGAGAACCTCAGTGTGATGACCTCTACCCGCATGCGGGATAGCAGTGCGAAGCCAGCTCTACGTAGCGTGTTTGGTTAAAGCTGTAGGCTCGCTCAAGTGGCGTTTGGCCGATTGCACTTTACCACACGTGAGTGCTGCGATTTAAGGACACAGTCTATGAAAATGGATTGGAGAATTAGGTTGAATGAACGAATTGAGGTAGTGTGTTCGATGCGTGATAGGGTAGGTGGTGTGTCAACCAAACCCCCTTGAAACCAGAGGCACTCCTGATCACCGCAATTCCGGATTTCTACTAAATGTTTGAACATTACTTTTCCCAGCAGGTTTGCAGTCAAAGGGTGAAACGATTCTTTTTCTGCAAACTACAGAAGGTCGTGAAGGAAGCGCGAACTTTTTCTCTCTTTCACTGATTAACTGGTTCTGGACGTGCTTTGCACTACAATTTACGGTGGCTCCCATTTGCTCGTCCGCTCAAAAGGGCACAACCGATGGATGGTACCACCATGGAGTCTTCATCAAGAAACGTGGAAGGCACTTGTGTGTGGGGTAGCTGTGTGGAAGTCGACGAAGAAGGACTTTGTGGGAAACTTCGTGATGAACCTTTGTGTATTTCGTGGACGTGTGTGTGAGTGCAGATGGACTACAAGTGTTTGATTCACAGACGAGACTGTGTAGTGGGATGTAGCTGCGCTGCCGACCATGCCATCATGGGCGGAAGTGGCTGGGATGTCACCGAAAGGTAGTCAACATGGGACGACCTGCGTGCCGATCCGGAAGTGGAGGAGTTTTGGACGCTCAATTTGGAGAGGTGTTGTGTGCTTTCGTCGGAGGAGTGTGATGCGAGGGGATGTGCGTCGGAGAATGCCAGTCCGATAATGGAAGTCGGCCATGACTGTCCTAGGAGGCATAGGCACGTTGGCCTGCACACCCAGGAGGGGCCACGAGCAGGATGCTCGAACAATTAATTCCGTCGGGAGACATGTCAGTGTGTGGTATGTCAATGTCAAAGCTGTTGTTGAGCAACAGAGGTGGTGTTGTGTGGAGAAAGCGTTTAAGAGGTGGAAGGGCTCTCTGGGAGGACTAATCGTCGGAAGCTACAGGTAGGAGGAGTGCCTGTTTACAAGTCCACTACTGGCAGCCCACTGGGAAGCGCCGTGGCAGGCAGGTACTTCAATGGCTGGTGGCATAAGATGGGAGGAACTTCCGGATGCGCGTTAGAAGCCAATGGGACATGCTTTCGTCTGTTGTTAAAGTTATCAGTGTTGTTACGGGTTACGAAGGACAATGTTAAGTTTGTGCATTTGGAGGACGTTGGACTGTTGTTACGTTTGCGCGGATGGACTTTGTTACGTTTTGTTCTGCGGTTGATGACGTGGGTGTTATGGTTTTTTGTTTTGTTTTGTTATGAATTGTTTAGTTTTTATATTGTTTTGCAGCGGCAGTTGTTGTTTTGCAGTTTTTATATTGTTTTGTCTGCGGCCTTGCAGTGCTGGAAACACCAGTTCTCGTCAGATCCCCGAAGTTAAGCAGAATTGGGCTGGATTGATACTTGGGTGGGTGACCGCCTGGGAATCTGGCTGTTGCAGACATAGGGCCTTAGGGCTTCGGGCAGATGACCAGGAGTGGTTAACGCTCGTTAAACCCTTTTTTTTTTGTTTTGCAGCTTTGTTAGCACAGGAAGCTGCAAAGATTGTTATTTAGGGACCCTTGTGAAACTCTGTATGTTAGGATGTTTTGCGAATAAATCTTATCGATTCTGAGGTTCTTCAAAAGCTTACAGAATGGTAAGGGGTCAGAGGAACCTATAAGCAAGTCTTCCTTTTGCCTAAGCAAACACTTAGGGGAGGGGAGATGTAACCGTCTTACATGAACGTCAGCGCGCAACTCACGAAGCTTACACTTCGTAGTTCGGCTTGCCTCAATCATGACGGCCTGCCAGCCTTCCAATTACTGCAGACTCAGGAATTGGACTGCTGCCAGCCACCAGGTGTCAGCACGGGTCCGCTGCGAATCCAGTCGGAATCGGATTGAGCCTATTCGCCTGTTGCCTGAGGCAAGAGCCTATTGTTCTGCCCCGGCCCGAAAGGGTATAAAACGGGACCGAATCGTGAGCTCGAGCTAATTGATGTTTGGGGATCGGACTGAACGGTCAGAACCTCTGGAGCCTACAGGGTCAGTTAGAAGGATAAATTCTGGCTGATGCCTAATATGTGTTACTCTGTGTATATAGCCCTAGCTATACAGTAAGGAATGAATTGGAATTGAGTTCTTGAACTTGAAACCTCTCGCCCATTCCCTGAGTAGTTACACATCCTTATACAATTCTTGTAATTAAATATAAATGCCTTCACACTGAACTGAAAGTTGAAATATTACGTCTTACGCTAGAAAATAATAATTTGATCTGCATTAATGTAGGCCCGTGGATTTTATCTAAAGTATCTTTATTCAAAACTTTACATTTTTCCTTACAAAACCTATGCGCAGAACTATATGACAAATATACCGGTACTTAAACACACTCACAGACCTTCCTTTTAAGGAACTTAAATTCTTAAGTAAAAAACTTAAGAATTTAACAATTACGAAATTATGTGATTGGTGCCAGCCTCCATGTTATCTTTCCTGTATGACCCAGTTCTGCAACATTTAAAACGTATGAAAATATTGCAGCCGCATTTTTTTCTTTTTGCCGTCGTAGTGGTTTGGCCCTGTCGCTGAAACCTACGAAAATGTGGCGAAAGCTAACGCGTGGGATGCGCGAATATAGTGAAAGCGTTTCTTGCCCTTTATGAAGAAAAAACAAGAAAAAGAATTAGCAGCAAGCAATTTAACAGAAATACAGCTTACATTAAGCCTAATACATGGTAAACAGCAATATTATGGGTGCAAACGTTAGAATATTAATCTATTTATTAGAAGTCTTTAGAATCTCACTAAAGAAATGTGGACCATACTTACGGAACTAAACACCAAAGTTAGGTGTTGAGTGATGACAACTTAAAAAGTTAAGCTGTCTGTCATTTGTATATTATTTTGTATTTACGTTCTTGTGCTGTTATGTTAACACAGATTTCCTTTTTATGCATGTATTGCCATCTACTCATATTGCTAAGATTGATTTTGTAGAAGCCAAGGCTTCATAGTGTTTATGTACACTATTGTTTACTACGGAAATAAAATAAATACAGAGAAAAACAAACTGTAAAACATGGCAAATACGAATTTATTCGCTAAGAGTTTGCTATCACTATATACCTTAACGCATACATTTACGTACTACTTTGACCTCTGCACTCCACCCAAAAGAGGATGTATCTGTAGTCCTCTACTACGTGACGAAATACCCACCACACGGAAAACCTAGTAAACGTCACCACAATTGCACCGTCATACGTAGGGCTGCCAAAATGCACGACGGTTCAGCAGCGAAGCCGCTTCTTGCTTAAGGGGATACTTGGCGATGTTGATAGCATAGGCCTACCTCGTACCTTTCTCGAGATTCCGTGCTTAAAACTTGACTTTGAGCATCGGTTGAGGTCTGAGTTTTCGTTCAGAATACCATTCTCAAGTACGGGTTTAAGTTGCTCAGGATTGGAGTCAGCGCTCGAGTTAAGCAAGGTTACAGAATACCATCACGTACTTAAGTACGTTCTCGAGTTCAAGTCAAGTACTAAATCAGCGATTGGAATACGGGCCTATGTAGTCCATGTTCCACCCTCCTTTTAAAAACCACAGACGATTGTATTTTTTAAAATTAAATCGGTTTCAGGCAGGGAAGATGTGGAAAAAGAATAGGAAAATAATGGTCCACAAGGAAAAACAATAAGCATGGTAATTCGACGCATAAGAAAAATAAGGTAGTTGCCAAAAAAAAAAAAAAACTATATAACAACCTAAATATAAACAAATACCTAAATAAAAGCAACCAGTGAAATAACATTATCAATAAAGAAATGAAAATATAACTTAAATTAATGGTACATTCCTCCCGGTTGGATTTCCTGTATCGCTCAGTTTCGCAACATTATACGTCAGACGCGTGTAAAGGTTGAAGAGGTATTCATTTACCTATTTCTTCCCTCGTGTAAAACGGTTTGCTACATTCAGTCTAACCTATGTAAAAATGTTGCAAATGCTATAAAACGCAGGATGCTCGAATATAGTGAGAAGGTATGCCCTTTTAAGGGTAAAATTGGGCCTTCTCCACAACAAATGTGATAAACTAACAGAATGGAACAAAGGACTACGGCATCTGAACAACTACAATAAAGTAAAAATGAACATAAAATCCAAACTCGACCAAAAAGAGATGAAAAAAAGGAAAAATAATGCACGAACAATATGAAGAGAAATGAAACTGCATCGAGAAGATAGGAAGAAACGCCAAATAGAACAACTGCAGTCCCGGATGATACGTGGTTATTTCTTTATATCAAACAATGTGAATATGAACAACAACACCAAATCCAAAGTTTATAAAGAAACCAAATGGACTAATTTCCAAAAGAAAACTTAAAAGAAATTGTTGGAAAGCTGATCTACTGCTCTCAGGGTAAATAAATGTCAACTCTGATGCCCATACGTTGCCTGGGGGAAAAAAACATTCTATCATTTCCATCGTTGTTAGCTTAACAATGCTAGGCTCCGTATAGAAAAATAATAATATTACTAATAAGCTCGAAATTTCAATGAACTTGTTTGAGCAGCAAAAAAACAAAGCACATACAATTTTAGCACAATAACGCAAAATATGTACAATAAATAATTTGAAAATTATTTATCTACGACACATCTAATAAAGGCACACTATAAAAAAAAACAATTCTCTTATCTGTTTAATTAATATTTATTAATTCCTATTTCAATTCTTTTTTAAAACAACACCATCAGTAGATTAGTTTTAATTATTTAATTTCTAATTAATTCTAGCTTGATATGTTTCTACTAATGGTTGTTTTAGAACTCTTTTTAACTCTGTTATACTTTAAGAATATTTTTATTCAATCTGTATATGTTACTGAATATATCTGGTATGTTGTAGTTTCTATTTTTTGTTCCGTAGGAGTTATTCCAGGCTGGTATTTTAAATTAATTTTCTGTTTATTTCAATCGTTAATTTTTTTACACAATTGGTTGTTTATAAGTATTATTATACTAATTTTTAATAATGATTATATAACCTCGAAGGTCTTCTATCTTTAGAATTTTATTTTTATAATAGATCTCGTGTGTAGTTTCATTTCCAAATAAGACTTTTACTAATTTATTCTTAACTCTTTGTAGAACTCTTAATAATATATATTAAGCTGCAAAGCCGTAAATTTCTATTCCATATCTTAAACTACTTTCTACATATATTTATTTTTTTTATTTTTTAAATTTAGTATGTATTTTACTTTATAGTATAACACTGGCAACATTTGTCTTAGTTTAATTACCAAGTGTGTCAAATATTTCCCCAATTCCTTTGATTCTGTAATATTACATGTATTTATACAAGGTTGTTACTTTCCTTTTCATTCATACACTTTTCTGTATGATGTTTCAACATATTTGTTACGTTCATTTTTTATTTTTGGTGCTATTATTTCTAATTTAATTGTTTTTTTCTTCACTTATATGTAGTTCATTGTCCATCAACCGTCAATTTATCATATCATGATCCGTTTGTATGTTTTGTATCATGTCATCATACTTTTAATTTATAGAAATCATTACAGTATCATCAGCAAACATATTAGTGTGTTGTTTACATAATCTTTTACGCCATTCACATACAGTAAAAACATGGCAGCCTTCCACCATACTCTTTTTTCTGGTTGTTTTGATCCTCTTTTTATCACTGAATCTTGGTTGTCGTATGCCTTCACTGATGTTATGGTTTTGGGAGGTTTCCCGTACAGTATTTTTGTAAAAACCGTGATTCACGGGCGAGAGGTATTGCTGTTGCTGTTGTGTCTGGGGGTCCATCTTAAAAAATTGCTAGCGACGTTGAGATATTCGTTTTTACTATCATTGAATTACGCGTTAACTGCATTCTTGGCTACGTGCCTCGTTCCTCTATTCCTTTTGTAAATTGTATGTGCAACTTTATCCTCGCCAATACATACCAAACTTTTTACTAGTACTGGGTGATTTTAATCTATCAACCGTTAACTGGGAAAATCAGCATGCTTCCGACTGTGCACATTATCTGTTTCTGGATCTCATTGTCCCCCTCGGTCTTACAAACCATGTGACCACACCAACTAGAGGCCGGAGCAGGTTGGAAATTTTGCTGGTGGACGATTTGTATCTTTGACGTCTCCACTGGCCCCTCGCTGGGCTCTGGTCACCACGATACTCTAATTTTTTTCTATTCAAGGAAGTGTCCTATCTGCACCTTCACACTCTAAGAGAGTAAAAATTGATTTTCTGTCATAGAGCTAAATTGGATTTGATTGATTGGAAATTTGCCCTTTCAGGGTTCTCAACCGTCGACTCTGCTTGCCTAGCCCTTCACAAAATTTTAACTGACAATATCGCAGCCTGCAGTCAGGCATTTACTCTGCGTGGCCCCTCCTTGCTTTATTGAGATCAACAATTGACTAAACTTGGTACTTCCAAATTAACTGCCTGGCGTAGGTATAAAGCCCTTTACTTTTGGAGGTGTATAACGGGTGCAAAATGTTGTATTCCGCTCGTATTAAGAACCTTCAAGATTCTGCTGAACAAAAAACCCTCTCTGACGGTAATTTAGCATTCCTTTTTTGCTTACATAGGTGTAAGACTCAACCTTGTAGGACTATTCTTCCGCTACTCGTAGATGGCGCTTCCTTCACTGATAACAGGATGATGGTGAATGCACTCTTCGTGATCTTTTCCAACAGCTGAGTCTTGGACAATAACTCCCACCAGTCAACCTGGTAACACCCCCGTCTCGACAATTATCGTTCTACTGATTCAGCCTTTGCCATCACCTTCACACCAACCCGGATCCTGGTCATTTTAATTCGTATTAAACGTGGACACTCAGTTGGTCCAGACAGTATATCAGCATATGTCTATAAACAGACTGCTTCTGTGAACCCCTATCTTTAATCTTTACCCTGGCCTACCAAACCAGTTTACTACCTGATGTTTGGTCAACTGTCATTGTCGTTCTGATCCTTAAGAAGGGCAATCCATTTGACCCAGGATATTATCGACCCATTTCTCTTGCCTGTATCCCTTGCAAGATAATGGAGACGATCTTAAAGGATACTATCCTTACTATGCTTGCAAATCATAAATTTAACTTTGTTTACCAATTTGGTTTTTTACCTGGTAAATCGGTAATCCATCAACTACTTATCGTATTAGACAAACGGACCGAGGCATTCGATCTGCGGATTGGCTCCGATTGCACCATGTTTGATTTTTAAAAGGCCTTTGAATCGGTCATGCATTCGAAGTTAATCTGTAAACTTCAGTCGCTAGGGTTTCACTCACAGCGTGTCATCGTGGGCGAAAATTTTTACTAGTTTTTCCTTGATCAGAGGGGTTCCCCAGGGATCAGTCTTGGGCCCTCTCTTGTTCATTCTTTTCTTGGCCTACCGTAATGTCCGTTCGCATCACACGGAGCAAGAAAAGTTTGGCTGACGACCTTACAGTCCATTCGCTATTGTTCTACCAACCGATGCTTTTATACTCCAGTCTTGTATCGATGGGGTCTTAACCAGGTCACATTACTGCATGTCAACTCCCGCTCTCTGTGAACGAATGCCACCGTTTCCCTGTAAGGAACTCTACCCTTGACAGAAGCTGCACTTTTGGGGATTTACCACTATACACTGCTGACTCAGTGCGTGATCTCGGTGTGTGGTTTAATTCAGACTTGAAACTAGCCATCAATTGTTAGGACTGAAACATTAAATCTGCTATTGTTAGACGGTGTTTTACCTCTGGGTACCGCCATACTTTAATTTGGGCCTTTTGTGTTAACGTTCATCCTACCCTCGAGTATGCTAGCCAAGCCTGGCTCCCTGGCTGCTAACGGACGTCGACCTTGTTGAGTCGGCTCAGCGTAGGAACACAAAGTTGCTGACCGGCCTTTATAAGTAGGTACTCTTACCTTGAACACCTTAAGATCTTAAATCTGGAAAACCTGGTATAGCGTCGTCTCAAGGCTGACTTGATTCTTGTTTTAAACATTTTGCATGATCGCATGCCCTTCTCCGAAGTTTCGGGCTTTAACTCTTTAAAAATTTGAAATTTTAAAGTTTTCCTCTCAATCCTATTTGTTCACATTTCCTAATTAATTTTTCATGATTAAATGTGTCAAATGGTTTTTGTAAAATCAATTAATATGGTACCTAGTAGTTATATCATTTACTTGTACAAGTAGAAGTGAAGCCGCAAGACTTCCAAAATGGGTTGGTCTAAAAAAAAAGCACATCTATTTGAAAGAAAATAGGATACATTCTTGTTACGTTGTTACCAGCCGTAGCTGGTTACATGTGCAATGTTGTGTAAATGTTGCCAATTTGATTCTTCTTGCTCTTAAAATGATTAACGTTTCAGCATCGAAAAGCGAAAGGTGTCAGATTCGGTTACCAACCAACCTGTCAAGTGCGACACCGATTTCGTCAGTAACACCGTGAGCGACAGTTTGTGGTAAATAGCTGCAGAGATGTCGGAGATTCCCTCTCAACCCGTCCATTATCGAGATTAGGCCAGCGGAAACCGATAAGCTTCGCAAACCAACACTCCCCCCTCCCCCCCTCTTTCCATCTACACCCATCCTCCTGCTCATCCCCCTCCCCATTCCTGCAACTGTTCAGAAGTGGATGATGGCCCCAAACGTCAGAACTATGTCTGTATATACATGTAAAGCGTATTATCAACTCTACCAAAGAATATCTCGTGCATATACAGCCACGGCTGGTGAAATTGGACGTAGGCCTATCTGTAGGAAGAGCAGAAGGGGGTGACTTGTTAACCACACCACTCCGTCCAAGGAATACAGTAGCTTATGATGTGTGATAGCTAGTCTTTGCTGGCTGGTGTTGCTAAACGCACCACTACCTCTAGCCACTAATACATACTAATGTACATCAGGGTAAGCTAACATTCACTGCCCATATCTTTACTACGTGTAACAACTATCGTTTAAAATGGAAAAGAGGGAAAACGAATATATCCACTCTCCATAACAGCTGATGTGGCTAAACGCACCACTACCTGTAACAAGCAATCTTTAAAACTGTACAGTAATGAAAGCTAACATTTATGCTGTCCTTACGAGCTGTGGTGTTGCTAAATGCACCACTACCTGTAACAACTAATGCATAAAACCCGAATCAGTGAAAGCCAACATTTCTACTGTTCATAATGGTGGAGTTGGCAGACGCATCACTATACCTGCAACAACTAATGCATTAAACTGCAGCAGTGAAAGCCAGTATTTCAGTGCATTGGCCATAAAAGCTGGTGTTGCTAAACATTTGCACTACCTCAAATGTATGAAACACAGCTAAACGTAATACTACCTGTAGCAACAAGTGCTTAAAACTGTACAACAGTGAAAGCCAACATTTGCTCTGTCTGTAGCCTTCCTCATCACCAGAGACGACTTCGTCACGCGTCATCAAGCAGAAGAAAAATGACCAAGATAAAACAAGCACTAAAAACAAGAGCAAGAAAAGCTGAGTGATCAGTGTGGTCGGCTACCAACTAAGTGGACACCGAATCAAATCCCACAAGCAACCAAGGTACGAGACTAAAAAATTAAACTAAAAGTCGTCTAATGACGTGGGAAGAGATATTTTCCTGGTCGTAGGTTAACTGCATAACACGTGCCACACATATATCCATCCTTTCCTTCAAATGATAGTGTATTCGAAATTTTTACGTCTGCTGCTACCATTTTAAACCTTTTTTGCGCATCGTCCTGTTAAAGGGGTGGCTACTGAACGGCGAAACACTAAGACCTAACACGCAAGCGAGCTTTGCGAAGGGTACCCGGGGAGCCGAACAAAGCGAGCAGCAACAGCCCAGTGGTCAACGTCCTCGTCTTCAAACCAACTGAATGTCCGTTCAAATCCGGTGATCAACCTGAGTCCCACAGGAAACTAAAAAAAATACATCCAGTTTGGCACATGTAGCAATGGGTTAAGTTTTTTTTTTTCTCAGCCCCATTCGCAGCCACATTAAGTCTCTTTTTCTCGGCCCCATTCGAAGCCACATTAAGTCTTTTTTTCTCGGCCCCATTCGAAGGCACATTAAGTTTCTTTTTCTCGGC
>JAHWFP010103299.1:0-13612 GCA_023313725.1 Lithobius niger | reverse complement strand
CGACCCAAAAAACAAGCTGGAGCTTCTTTTACACGTATTAGTGCGACGCTGATGGCTTACATGTCTTTTTCCAATATCTGTTCCTTTAAAGCTTTAAGTTTTTTAAGGCTTACATCCGTATTTTGTACGCTTAAGCGTTTTTTAATACTAATAGAGTATTCGAAAGTGCATGCTCCGGCATATGCGAGAAGCAGCCGTCAGATTTAGCATTCACTAAGTAAAAGCTAGTGAGCGAGAAAATTATCGCTGCGTAAACTCGCCCTTAGGGTGCGTTCTCGCAACAACTCGCCTTCCCATTCTAAGGGCGTATTTACTGAACGACTCGCCTTTGAATTCTCGCAGCTGGAATTTAATCACGATGGCAAAGGTGTCGTTGACATGGCAACAACGCGCTATACCTGGATTAGCTAAATCCGATGTCGTTTTAAGGACATGCTTGCAGTCTTATAATTCCTGACAGCAAGATAAAGAATTCCTCCTGACGAAACAATTTTCCCAATTGCTTCTAAACTCAATTATTGTCTCGTTTCGTTACGAGCCGGCAGAGCTAAAACAGACGCCATGTTGGAATTTCAGATTTCTAGTGGATGAGATTGAGTCCAGTAACGCAGAAAACCTTAACATTAAAGTGTGGGAACGTGTTCTTTATGGAAAAAAGTACCCTCAATAACCTTGATCTAGACACATGCTAGTGTGTCGCCACCAAGTAGACGAGATTTAATTGTTGTTAGAGGTTAATTGTTGTCAGATAAAAGGCGGCTCACTAGCAGACTGTCTTTTAGCTGACCAAGCGTGTAACTGAGTTCAGCCTACCGGTGAAAATTCTCATTACGGTAGAAATCTTTGCAAATCGTTGAAATTGGGTGTCTTTGGTCCAGTAACGAAGAAAACCTTAACATTAAAGAAGTACGGGAACGTGTCCTTTATGGAGAAAAATTAATAACGTTGATTTGTGTTACTGTCTAGCTAGCTAGCTAGCAAGCTACTACTACCTAATGAGACGGCTCCAATGCTAATTCTCATATGGTATAAAGACTCGTCTACAGATTGTTAGGGAAAGTACCAAATCTAAATTTTGGCACGCAGGTAAAAGAGTCGTACGGGGAAGTGCCGTTTTCGAAAATGGGGGGTTGCAGTTATTGCAATGCGCCAAATTTACTGGTTACTCTAGATGCGTGCTAGTGTGTCGCCGACAAGTAGAGGATCTGCCAAGTAGATGAGATAATACATTAGTTGTTATTGTTACTGTTATTATTGAATTGCACACGTACATGACTATGTACAACTAATTCTCAATGTGAAAATTTATAGACATAAAATTCCTCTAGAAAAAAAAATGACAGGGATGAAGATAAGACGATGTGACCTTTGGTATGTTCACAGTCCTATGAAAGTTGTGATATCCACCCAAAACCAAAACTGGTATAAGACAAGCCGCCAAGTTTCAAAAAAGGGTCGGCCTTTGGAAGTAGTGGTATCGTTCAACCAGGGAAAGGCCGCCAATGTTAATCCTATTAAACAGAAAATTGGCGCACTCCGTCTTCTTTAATTTTTTTTAAGCCAGGAGTTATCTGCAAATACGGCGAATTGGATAACAGTGAGCGTCACAGCTAAAGGATTATAAAGTTCTAAGTTTAACATGTTTCGGCCGTTTAAGAAAATAGTCACATAAAGAAATTAAAGAAAAGGGCCATGCGCAAAGTTTGCTGGCTAATAGGCTTAACCTTGGCGGGCCAGGTGTGCAGAATATGCCAGAACGCTAGAACGAGGCTCGTGGGAAATTTCAGAGAACTGTGGTAATTCATTAAAAAATGCCTTGCTTACATAGTGAAAGGCTGTCGAAATTTGAAAAATCTGTAGAAAAAATTTGTGGGAAATTTTGTCCAGTAAGAATTTTATGCACCCCTATGGCGGCCTATCCCTGGTTGAATGATATTACTACTTTCAAAGGCCGACACTTTTTGAAAACATGGCGGCTTCTTTTTTAGCAGTTTTGGCTTTGGGTGGATCTTCAATACCGTACAGTAAAACTAACTACAACGAAGAATAGCAGGCGTAATTCACCAACCAAGAACAAAATGTAAACACGATGAAACCATGGACTTTCACATTACGTGATGTCATCACGCAGCCATCTTAAAGTGGCATATCACCGATTGAAAATCGCACGAAAATACCGTGGCACCACCTAGCGGCAACGATTTTGTTAACCTTTACAGATTGCTCCCAGGTGCACGAGGACGTACCAAATTTTCTATACAATAATTAGGAGGCTAGTGGCTTGGTTGTTTCGTTAAAAAAAAATGGCGTTGTGCATTCCTTCGCTTGATGAAAGCGAGTGATAGATGGTACTAGATAGCGCTACATGTTGCCAGATTCTGCAAACTTTCAATCGGTGATAGTGCCACTTTAACGGCGCCTTTTCACCTTTTCAACTCCTAGATGCCGCACCGTAGAATCTACGAGCAATATGAAGAAAATAGCGGTAAATTAAGAAAAGGAACAACACTTCGCAGCAGCGCAGCGAATTTGCATAACTAAGACGACTTCACGTGACCCAATCAGCCTATCGGATGACAGAGAATCTGGAACGTGGATGCTGTGTTTAGAATATGGACAACGCTATCGAAAAACGGCGCATTTAAAAAACTGTACGTCATAACGCGAGCAGCACTATTTTCGTTTTAAATTTTAGTTTTCAGTAAGATTCGGTCCTTTCAATGCGGGGATCGGGCACAAATTCTAATCTTCATCATGTTTCTTTAAGATGACATGCACTTCGCTCCCTCCCCCCTTTTTACCACGCCTCTTAATCCGGGACCAAAGTTCGCGTCAATCTCGTCCTGGTTCGCGGCTAACGAAAGTGAAGGTGAGTAAGAAGAGTTTTGCTTTCTCTTTTTATCTTTCCATCCAGCGGCGTGACTTCACTTCGCCCACTCACTAGCGTTCCTGCGAGGTGAAAGACCGACTACGCGGCCAGACGCCAATCGAAGCCAAGGCCGTCTGTCTGTCCGACCAAGAAGCCACAACATTTCGTTCTTCGTCGTTCGACGGACGCTTCTCCCAACTTCTCCACCTTCGCCGCCGGCACGCAAGACAAGTAGGCATGCCTGTTTCGATGCGGCAAAAATCTTGCGCTTGTGTCGGTGGTGTTAGCTAATGCAGTTTAGCTTTCATCGAAAATGTTTCCATCCGACTGCAACTGCCGCGATGCTATTAAAGTGTTTAAAAAATGTTTTGTCAAAGGTACTTTCCTCCCGTTTTGCCGAATTTTAATCAGTGTCTTAATTCCCGATTCGCCGAATCCCGTTTTGCCGAAGAACTTTTTTTATCAAATTACGTGCCTCACTCGCGCTGCCGTACTCGCTGCGGCTAAAAATTTAACTTCAGAAATCGCAGTTTATCACAAATTGCTTCTAATTAAGAACGCATCTTTAACTTCGCCTATGTTTGATTTTTTAAAGACCCTTCTGATTCGGCGAAACGGGATTCGACGACACGGCAATTCCTCTTTCGCCGAATTTTGAATAGGATTTAATTTTCGGCGCAACGGGAAATATTTTTGCCGAAACGGGATTCGGCGAAAGGGGAATCTGTGCCAAAACGGGTATACACCATTCATTTTCTCATTTTTTTTCCTCGTGAAAAACGGCTTTGCTTACACTCGCTCTTACCTATGTAAATGTTGAAAAAACTATTCGGCGCAGGATGCTCGAATACAGTGAGAAGGTATTTCTTTTTAACGAGAAATTTCTCCCGGTTGGCTTTCCTGTATGGCTCAATTTTGCAACATTACTTTAGAAGCGTGTAAATGTTGCGGGTTTTTATGTTCCTATTTTCCTCTCGTCAGAAACGGTTTTGCTGCACTCTCTCTATCCTATGTAAATGTTGCAAACACTATCTTCGTTCAGGATGCTCGAATAGAGCGAAAAGGTATTTCCTTTTAAGCTCTCCCTTTACCACACAGGTTGAATCAAATTTTCTGCAAAAAAAAAATTCTCAAACGACTTTTTACATGCTTTTCGATTTCGAACTCCACTTTTACAAATTATTGTATTTGTATTGTAACCACTGTGTTGGACAAGTCTCTCTTTTGCAGTACGGATCACACTGTGTTACCATTGTAAACAACACTCATATAACTGTTAAATGTGTTTTTGCTTCAGGCGACACTCACATTTTGGTTCGTCGGATCTATGCTTGAATATGCCTGCCAGATTTGGTCTCCTCATCTATTACAGGATATTGACTATCTGGAGTCTGTCCACCGCCGTTTTACTAAGTCATTTTTATGGGCCTCAGAACTCCCTGAAGGCCTTAAAAATGACTTAGTAAAACTGCATTGGACAGATACCAAGTTGTCTATATCCTGTTATAAATGAGGAGACCAAACCTAGCAGGTATATTCAAGCATGGGTCGTAAACAGCCGTATGTGGCACCTTCACCTTGAAACACTCGAATTATGTCATCTGAAGGCAAACCTTGTTCCTATCTTCAAAATCATACAGGGATTTTTCATAAAAATTTCTATTTTCGAACTTTCCATGATAACACATTCTACTCGAGGCCATAATCACAAACTTGTTAAACCTGCGGCCGGGTAAGACAGTCGCGGGTATTTTTTCTCCAGGGGGTTGTCACACCGCGGAACTCCCTTCCTGCAGATGTGCTGGAAGCTACTGTTGGTGCTTTCCATGGCTTCTTTTTTTAAGGTGTTTTTTTGTGTGTTTTTTGTAAGGTTTCAATGTCATGTTCTGTAGTCTGTAGTGGTGTTTAGTCCACGTGAAATCTTACCACTAATGTTTTTACCATTTTTATTTTTGACACGATGTAACTTCAAATATTCAGGCAGATGGTACTTTAACTGCAATAATCGAAATAATTATTCTGTATGTGCCTAGCATCAGTAAATAATGAGGAGGAACACAAGTTCAATAGTTTTATTGTAGCCAGTTGCTTGTAAACATAGTATCTGTAAATAGCCAATAGCTTACCGGTACAGTACCTGTAAATAGTCGATTACTTACAGGTATAGTACCTGTGAACAGACAGTTGATTGCAGGTACTCTACCCGTAAATAGCCAATAGCTCACCGGTACAGTACCTGTAAATAGTCGATTACTTACAGGTATAGTACCTGTAAATAGCCAGTTGTTTGCAGATACTGTACCTGTAAATAGCCACTTCCTTGAAGGTATAAAAAAATATCATGGGACACTACATCAAAATTTTCGCTTTAACATGGGACACTGCGGAAACTGCTACCACAGTTACTAATACAGGGGCCTGTTCTAGGTGGTCTAGTCTCCCGTCGTCGACTGGACTAAGGTGTCACACACGTGAAACGTCCGTTTGTTAACACTCGTTCGTATGCTGGCCGAACAGTGAAAAGAGTACTGGCCGTGAAAGGAAAAGGGCTCAAGAGTTTTCCGTTCATTGCCAAGGTGTTGTCCCAGTGGTAGTTGTGCACCCCTTTTAAGTTGATGAACGATAAAATTGTACGAATTGATGAGACAGGGCCGTAGCTAGCCCCCTTGGCGCCCAAGGCAAACCAACAGAGCCCCCCCCCCCCCCCCCAGGCCCGCCTGCCTATTTCAAGTAAAAAAAAAAAACTTAATGAACGTTCCATTGAGGCTTGCCTAACTAAATACTAAAGAGACTTGTACTAGGGAATTGAATGGTTGAAGACAACGAACGTTAACGAATTAAAAAAGATTAGCATGTTTTTGTTTTTATCGAACAAAAGTGATTTCATGATAGTTTTTGCTTGACAATTGATAAAAAAAAAATCTCAAATAAGGTAATAAAGGGATGAGAGTAAATTATTTCGCTATAACAAATGGAAAATAAATAATCAAATTTAACAGGGCTGGAAAAAGTTCCGTATCCTGGTATCTAGGATACCGGGAAGGTTGAGATGTTAGCGGGAAGCTACGAATTAACAAAAAAAAATCATTGTAAGAGTAGTTTCAGAAATTTCAAAAGCCACTTACTCATAACAGCAAGTGATTAACTTATATGGTTTGTATTTCGTTTTAAATGCAAAGACGAGTTCCCAACGTTAGTTGTTTTAGTAGCTGTACAGAGCAACGCGTTTTAGGCAAGTTACTTCCCCTCCCTGCTACTTTAGTGGGCATAGTCCACTCTCTCAGGCCAGCAAGAACGACGGGTGTGGTGAAAGAGTTGTGGGTGGGGGATGAGGCTAACTACAACGATTCTCAACGGTGACTAACTTGTGCAAATGTCTTGAAGTGCTGTAGGAATGATAATTTTACTGTCTGAAAAAATTAAACTCTTGGTATGTATTAAATATAATTAAAATAAAATAAAATACTCCAGCAATGCAACAAGAGCTTTGAAAGGTTCCGTTTGCTGACAACAGTACGAACATTTTTCTTTTAAGTAAACAAAAAAAAAATGTTAGTAAAAATGTCGAATCTGCTATACAAAAGTTTCATTTTGCATCGCAGTTTAGCTAATCAACTTTTGTTGGGGGGGGGGGGGGGTCAAGCCCTGCATTTTTATGTGGCAGCAGACACGCTAAAAAAAAGGTCATTAGGTCCACATTATACTGGAGCGGGAAGGCTGACGTGGGATACAGGGAAGTTTGGAACTTTTTCCAGCCCTGAATCAAAATAACTAATTCAACCGTAATCAAAAGATTTTTATCTTTCAGTTTTGGCTTTTTTCGGGTACAAGCCTCCCACTTAATATAAGAAGCAAGACGCAAATACAGTGAAGTATCTCTGAACTTTTTTTATTTCAGTTTTCGGTTATCGGATCATTAACGAAAAAAAAACGAATAATCAGTTAACAAAACATCTGGAAATTGCGAAGCGAGCACTAAACCCAGTCTGAGCAACAGAGTTGTGAACTTGTGTGCATTGACATCCGTTAAAAAATATATTTGTGCACCATCCACTAACACGGTTGCGCGGGTGGCAGGAGTTCGGTGAGGCGCCCCCAGGAAGCCAGCGCCCTAGGCGGCCGCCTTGCTTGCCTTACCCTTCCTACGGCCCTGTGATGACAATCATCAGTGCTCTTATAGTCTTATTGTCTCTCTTCTTTCCTCTTTGCTGTTCTGAAGGTATAGCCCATACCCGGGGCTTGACTGAACCTGAACTACAAGCGCATTGGCCATTTTGGTATGTGTCCAGCACCTGAACAGCCAATCAGAAAGGTGAAATGTGGGGTAACAAAAATCAAAGGGCAGCTGCGTTTAAAATCATCCTTTTCTGTTCATCTGCTGGCGGACCTATCGCTCGTGTTTAGAAGCAGTTCATGACTACACTAAATTGCCCCACCATGACCCACCTTCTCCATTCTGGTATAGGACGGTAAAGTCCTCTTTCTCTAGACGTGTGAAAAGCTCTTAGGTTTGTTCTCTGTTGGCATTGTGGGCAGGGACGACGCTAGAATTACTTTACTGGGGAGGCGGCAGTAGGAAAACAATTTTAGCCGGGGGGGGGGGCGAACCGAAAGCTCTTCTTTTGCGGTTCCCTGCCCCCCCCCCCATAAAAAGGGGGGAAAAAGTAAAAACAACACTTGCAATTCTCTTTCTCACACCGAACGTTCTTAGCTGTTTCTAGACCATTTGTTGAGGATGTTTTTAAATCCAGATGAAATACAGATGATTTTACAACTAGGCTCCATTGATGTGTGTCTTCCTGTCGCTGCAAAAGAAACTAACGGTGTTTCCTTAAGAAGTAACCAAAATTTTCTTCGTTTATACGTTTGATTTGGATCTGATGGTGGTGGGGGGGGGGGGATTTAGTGGGGGCGAGCGCCCCCTCTCCCCCCCCCCTTAGCGTCGTCCCTGATTGTGGGGCAGTTTAGTGTAGTCAAGAACTGCTTATTACACACAATCGCTGTAAAACTCAGTGGAAAAGTGACTAATGATGGTGGCAATGATTTGGTGATAGAATGATCAACGATTCCAATCCAGATCACGTCAATAAAATAAAACGTTAGTGCATGTTCTCGCTATTATTGTTTTATTGTGCTGGAAGGGTTGGAAAGGGGGGGGGGGATTTTTTCTTCCACAACAATTGTTCCCAACTCGTCTCAAGGGGATATGATGAGATCATCAAACTTGTTCATCCCACCCTCCTGCCACTATATCCGCACGTTAAACCAACGTTAAACGGTCCAATAGGATTACAATGGTTTTAATCTATCAATATCATACACGGCGATAGCCGTGTATATATACGATTGAAGCCCTCTCTCCAGCAAAACTAAAACTATTAAGTTCTCCGTGTCTATTCAATATATTTCGACCAAACTTGGCCACATAGTAGATAGCAACTTTTCCAAACTTTACACCAACTTTTATGCAATTCCGTGCAAGAGTAATCGTAGGAAGCCACAAGTAAATTAGAAAACTGTTCACTTGTTGTTGTTGTTCTGGTTCGTGTTCTTGTTCTTCTTGGCTGACACGGTTTCAGAGAAAACTACTGCACCTACCTAAAATCTGAAACATGATCTGAGCCTGGGCTTCAACCTTACAGGGACCACTTTTTCAATTGGTCGATCCATTCCGGAATTACGGGACCCTAAACGATCATTTTGATTGTTTTACATTGTTTTAACCATTGTATTTAGGGAACAATGCCACTCAGCAAACTCCAGACCCATTCTTCGTGCACGCAACAATCGACTGCATGCATAAACCTTTATAGCGCGACACCATAGCCGTAAAAAAAGGTACACGGATAACAAACAAAAACAAAGAAAATTGCATCTGTTTAAGTACTGTTGTGCTTTACCAATCATATACGTTACGTAAAGCACAACAGCACTAAACAGATGCAATTTTCTGAATTGTACATTTGATTATTTCAAATAAAAATCACCAATTTTTATCCGTGTACATTTTAACAAGTAAAATCAACTTCAATGCATGTAACCCCTTTTTTTACGGCACACTTGACGATTTTGTTTGTAATATACTGTAGTATAATACGCTTAGGTTGGGCAAGCAAATTCATCATTATGCACTATAATGAAAGAGGGCGAGCGACCGACAATGTCAAACAAACGGGTGTGACCTGTAACAATCAGTAACAATCGAAATATTGCTTTAATAATGCTACCTCTTAGAGGCGACGTGAAGAGTTTCAAAGTTGGTTCAGTAACAATCACTGCATGCACGACGTTGTTGGATTTATTGCGCTTGGTATCAGAACTGGGAAAAGGGCAATTGAGTGTCTTCCATTGAAAAAAGACATTTACTTCCATAACAAAACAAATCAGCACGGGTTAAAATGGAGGGAGAGCAGGGATGGGGATATATAGACCACTCAATGGGGGAATCCTGGCCGGGGACGGGGGAGGCGGTGCGGGACGGGAAAGGGGTTACGGGGGGGGGGGTGGCATGGGGGAAAATCAGACCGCAGGGGAGTTCGGAGGAAGCAGGGGGCAGTCGGCACCCTTTTCATTCCATACTGCCCACTGCAGTATTTAGCTCAGGTATGCGGGAACCGGCTAGACCGGCGTATGTTACGCCGGGGGTACAGCTTGTACTAGAGGAAGCTCGTATATTTCGCTTGGGAGCAGACTTAATGATGATGAGGGATTAAACAAACGAAGCTTCAACAATCAGCAAGAGGGAGAGCAGGCTCATTCTTGCCACGGTAGCAAAGAAAAAGGCCGAACGTTCGACTATGAGATATGCGCTCTAACAAAATTAGAAACAAACACTATTGCTTCAATAATGCTGGAATCAGCAGCGGGAATCAGCTAGGCCGGCGAATGATTTGATTTGATTTAATGCGTAGCGAATGTTACGCCGAGGAACAACTATAGTGTCCGCGGCCTATCTTGAGTTCGCCCCAGATAATCAATTGTATGTTTTTGGTAGCAGAGTGCCTTGTTGATATCCAAGATGGTTACAAAAACAATGGCGGCCGTCGATTAATGCCGCCCCCTCCAGGAAAACGTAGCCGCTCATAAAATATCTGCAGGACTCAAGTTAAACCGCGTACACAATAGTTCCATTTAAAACACTTAATCAGAAGAGCGAATGCACTTCAAAAATTCATAAACGTATGAACCCCCTAACCAGATTATAAACTAAGTCAGAGGATATTTTCATGGCAAAAAGCCGTTAGATTTCCGACTTCTATCGGGCTTGTCCGAGAAAATCGTCCGGGTGTTTGGAACTCGTAGGCGTACTATTTTATGCTTGTACCAGTTATTATTTCCATTCCACCCACCTAACCGGGTCCTCACGTACAGCTCTCAAAGGCACTCGAGTGCAGTCGAAATCCTGTTCGGTTTGCCCTTGAATTTTAAGCTTCAAAATACGCGCGTTAACAGTACCTGACTTGGCACGAGTCTGCTCCCGACAGCCCCCAAACCCGAACTTTCCCGAACTCCGATTGGATTTTCAATCAATCACGTAGGCCAATAGAAAGGCAGAATTCATTCATGCATCTCACAAAATTCAATGGAAGTATTTCGCTCTCTTGAACCTGCATTCAAAGAGCAAGAATTAAAGAGTACCGACTGCTGAGCAGCTTGGTTGCTTGGTTACAGCCCTTATTTGCTGTAAATGCTAGTTAGCGGTATTCAAAACCGGGCTACATATTTTCACTTGTCGTAAAGACTTAACTAACCGCTAAAGAGAGAACGATAAGATAAATTGTGTGTATTTATAGCTGGTTTACGTTACATTGCGCAAGTTGGTTTTGTTTTGGCGTTCAGTGTTAAGAAAAATTTTGGTTATGAGTAGCGCTAAAATAGGTGATGGCCGGTTAGCCTATATGCGTGAAGATAAGAAATGGAGGAACGGGACGGAGTGGGAAGAAAGGAGCGAAATGTGGGAAGGGGAGTAGTGATAGAAGGGGAAGTAAAGGGGAAGGGTGAGTGACCAAACATAAGCACTCATCGCCAGCTAAAAAAAAAAAAAAAAACAAAAAAAAACAAGTAAATGTAAGCGTTATGTAAACGAAAACAAACAATAAATGTAGGGAACAAAACGAATAAACGAAGAATAAATACTTGCAGTGGACAAAGCCATGCAACAAACAGACGATATATGCCTACTTGAAATAAAAGGACCAAACGCAGTAAACACTTGCCCGGAACAAGACGAACAAACGAACAACAAATACTGTGAACAAATTAAATTAATAATAAATACTTCAAAGGGTTCAAAGGGTTTAACGAGCGTTAACCACTCGCAAAAAAAAAAATACTAAATAAATAAATACTAAATAATAAATAATAATTAATAAATACTTGCAAAACAAAACAAACAAGTTAACCATAAATACTAGCAAGGAACAAAACACAACTAACAATCTAGATACACGCTAATGTATCGCGCCAAGTTAGGAACCAATTAGGCAACAAACATCACATTAATTCAATAAAGCAGCGTCATGCGACGTCGTATTGGCTACAAGAGAGATAGCTGCAAGGGGTACTAGAAGATTAAAATGGAGGGTTAAACAACGGCACTTCTAGTCAAGGCAGTACTTTGAGAGCGGATTTCATAGGCTTAAAAAGAACGTTGTTTTCTCCAATCCCTTACGCTGCGAGGTTGTAATCGGAAAAGAAAAGATTCCACTTGCTTAAAAATGTCAGCAACTGCCAGCAAATCGACAAAAATCGCGCATTATAGGCCTAAGAAATCCACTCTTTAACAGCATTGTCTTCAGTAAGATGCCCTTTTTTTCCCCCTCCAGTGACCCTTGCAGCTATCCCAGTTACTGGCTCCAGCATAGAGTTACATACAATAACACAACGTTGTGTCACTGCTGTATTGTCGAAGACGTAAACCATTATATCGCGACGCCATAGCGTAAGTGTCTTATATCCTGAAGCATAGTTGGGGACTTTTCAGGTACTTAAGAATAAATAATAATGCGGTACAAAGCTTAAATTCTGGTAAAATGGAGAGCAATAACCAACCTGACAAAAATTAACTCGTGCAGGAATGTTATAGCAAAGCAGCTTTCAATGCCAAATCTGACACCCTCAATAACGTTGAAAATGTGTTACTGGCTAACTAGTGGAGCTAGTAGTTAGCCAGTAACACATTTTCAACGTTATTGAAGGTGTCAGATTTGGCATTGAAAGCTGCTTTGCTATAACATTCCTACACGAGTTAATTTTTGTCAGGTTGGTTATTGCTCTCCATTTTACCATTTTACTAGCTTCATCTAGTTCGCTCAGCCCCATGTTAATTCCCATAGGGTGATTTTTCACCGATACAGAGATAACGGGACGGCTACCAGCTAAGAAATTGGACGAATGGTTGCAGTACAGTACGAACTGCATACCTTTTCTGGTTTACAGCCTGGGGGTGTAATGGGAATGGCATGGGAGAGCGCGTAAGTGCAAAAGTATTGTTATAACCATTGTTAGTATTGTCGGCATCGTCTCTCATTGGACGGCCAAAATTAGGACAATGACATCGTGGATACTGACGAGCGCATCTCGACACACGCTAGTGTATCGTCACAAATCTAAACAATGTTATACCAAAGAAATTGTGTCTACGTCCAATTCACAAAAAAACAAATAAAATGTCCAAATTAAAGCCCAAAACTGGTAAAGAGGCCACCAAACTGAGAATGGTTCGGCCTCTCAAATGAGTGATATGAAATTACAATATTTGAAAAATTATCACTCAAGCTGTTGTTGATGTGGCACTTTATTACACATCTGCAGGCTAGTTGTGTTGAGTCTAATACACAATTTTAGAAAAAAGAAGTGATATCATATCAAAAACCAAAACTGGAAAAAGGGCCCGCCAAGTTCCGAAATTAGGAATGTTCTAGTTTTCATTAACCTTCGAACTGTTAGTCGGTGCGATTAACTTGGCGAATGTTTTGGTGTGTTGATTTCACTCCTTTGAAGGCCCGAACCATTCGGAACTTGGTTGTTCATTTCTTTGCTAGCTGCGACCAAGCGCTAGAGAGATGGCGCTAGATGGTGCAAACTTTCGTTTGGTGGCTGTAAGTTTGACATAACACGTTAGCCATGTCAACAAGAAAGCTTAAGACTACGCATACTACACCTTAAACGTTTTTCAAATGTCAACCCTTTAACGACTCTACAGAACTTTCATCTGTCCTATCAGTATACTGTTCTGCAGTTAGCCGGCCTTGATACTCACTCTTACCTTGAGAAGCTGGACTCCTTCCATTGTCTTATCAGCAAATGGTATAGGTCCATTATGCATCTTTGCTATCAGGAGAGACTTCGGCTTCTTGGCCTGCCTTATCTCAAGGATCGCTTCCTTCGTAGCAATGTTTTTCCGTTTTTCCAGTGCTTCTACACCGATCCTAACTTCAAAATCTTTTGCTACAGTTCTGGCGTCACTAGTGGTCGTGGACTCCAGTGAAGCCTGTGTACGCTCAACCCTAAAAAAAAAAACGTTTTCAATGACGTCTCCTCTTCCAGACTATGTTAAGACTACAATTTCTTTATCTTTTTCAAGTCTCGTCTTAACCGTGTTTAGTTGTGTTGTGTGTCGTTGTGTGTTGTTGTATGTGGTTGTGTGGTTGTGGTTGTGGTTGTGGTTGTGGTTGTGTTGTGTTGTGTCGTGTCTTGTGATGTGATGTGATGTGATGTGATGTGATGTGATGTGATGTGATG
>JAHWFP010103292.1:0-10191 GCA_023313725.1 Lithobius niger | reverse complement strand
ATAGGCCTAAATTTAAAACGACCTACCTCCTCATTATATTTGAGCCTCCCGCGCGAAATGGCTTTTGCAGCATTTACATGGGTTGAGAGTGATTGTAGCAAAACCGTTTTTCCCGAGCGGGAAAATTGGAAAATAATGCTTTGCAATATTTACACGCGTCTGGATTAATGTTGCAAAACTGTGCCATACAGAAAATCCAAACCGGGATTAATAGTATACCTTCCGGTTGGATTTCCTCTACGGTTCAGTTTTGCAACATTACTTCCAGACTCGCGTGAATGTTGCAATGGCATCCATTTTCCAATTTTTACACATTCCTTGTCACAAGGTCGTCTGGGAAAGAAGCTTTGGGTTTAGATTCCCAGAGCCAGGCCGCTTGTTTCGCCAGAATATTGTTTTACCTATAAGCAACGCTAAGAGGCATCAACTTTCCGACGCGACGTGAATGAAGTGTGGCGCTAAGCCAGGAGGCGAGACACGCCGTTTCGATACCGTAAAGTCGGCCTTGACTTGACGAAGCCACCTCGCTCCGCAATTCACGGCCGTGGAACGCTGTCACGGAGTCTTGTAAAACATGCATAGAGTCAAAAACGAGCCAAAACGATCCAAAGCGAGCCAGAAAATGAGCCAAAACGACCCTAAACGAGCAAGAACATGGATCGAGCCAAAATTACCCAAAACTAGCGAATACGTCCCAAATCGAACAATGTCGTGGATCGAGCCAAAACGAACCAAAATGATCCAAAACAAGCCAAAACGGTTCAAAGCGACCAAACACGAGCCTAACTTTTTTTTCTGAAATTCTTCTTAGTTCCTTCCAAGCTTCAAGGGAAGGGTGGGGGAGGGGGTAACAGTTAATGCAAAATGCCGACTTTTTTCCATAAGCTTTTTTCGTTATTTTTTTCCCGTGAATTTGCTTTTTTCCATCCTTTTTTGCCTAAGTTTTTTTCCATCATCAATATTTATCCGTGTACATTTTAACAAGTAAAGTGAAACTTCAGTCACATAACCCATTTTTTTACGGCATACTTGACGTTTTGTAATCAGTGCACCTTTTTTATGGCTATGGTCGAGCTCAATGATTTATATCCGCGGCAATTGAATTGATATGATGTTTGTGTATAGGTTATCAGCCACCTTTCCAAAAAGGGTTTTAGCGAGCGTTAACCGCATCCAGTCATCTGCCCGACGAAGCCCTAAGGCCCTATGTCTGCAACACCCGGAATGGATTCTCAAGAGGTCACCCACCCAAGTACCAATCGAGGCCAGTGCTGCTTAACTTCGGTGATCTGACGAGAACCGGTGTTTCCAGCCACCTTTCCGAGGAGTGAAGACAACAATGTTGAGGCCCCCAGGGCCGAGCCATTGTTGTATTTCTCCGAGGATAGTGGCTGATAACCTATTTTATCACCCAATTTCACGTTCTCGGACCGACAACAATAGCACAGCAGGACACAACAAATAATGAATCGTGCTGACGTTCTTTTGGTCAGAAAGGTCGACAATGCGACAAACATGCCATTGTTGGCAGCATTGTTATTACTTACTTAGTGAAAGGCTCTGTGCTCGTGTTTATTGATTGTAACTCGATTCCGAAGTGCCCCATCACCGTTTACACCGCGGAAACTCAACGACGAACAGCCCCTAGTTCAGACAACTTTTCTTTAAAAATTTTTTTTAGGAGAAGTTGGCTGAAGGGGCTATTCGGGGTTGCGTTTCCGCGGTATGAACGGTGATGGGGCTCTTCGGAATCGAGTAAAAATACAGAAATAAAAGCAGAGAACCTTTGTTGGATATGCTAACTGGGCATTCGTTCATTGTGCGATGATGGGTGCTTTCGGAATCTGGAATAGTTATGCGGTAAGACAATAACCGTATAATTATAAGATGGAGAGTCAAATGGGCTCGATTAGTGATAATTAAACGTATACTCAGTGTGTAATAATTTTGGCTTAGGTTTAATTCAAGTTGAAAAGCTCCACACTTAATAAGTAAATTAAAAATAATGAAAAGCATGACAGACGTTTGTGTCAGAATGGCTAGCATTAGGCTTTATCAAGATTTTTGTGGAGTGGCCCGCGCATGCAGTGATTGTGCGGCCAACTTTGAAACAATTCAGCTGAGCTCTGAAAGCCTGCCTCTACGAAATAAATACGCCATTCTGTCGTTTCTAGCTGCCAATTTCGAGGCCTTTACCATTGTAGTTTAGTTTGGTTTAAAACTATATACGTTTAGCTGAAAAACGGATTCTTTCAATTCAATTCAATTTATTTATTAAGGGTTGTGGCCCTGAGCCATGCACCCTGTACTATAGCTAATTACAAATTACAAACGCAACACTATTACTATTCAACAACTACACGGATTAGCCACTAAACATATGACGACAGTCATTGCCACATTGGTCCTTGACACTGCCTACCTCCAAACCATTGCACTGTCCATTTCCACTGTGTACAAGTACATTGAGTCTAAATCCGAGTGGAAGCATTGTATCAGTTTCCCCACAAAAGCACACACACACTCCTGAACAAGTGCACAAACCCCCAAATTACCACAACCAAAACACAACACAGAACCCTCACCAATCAGCCAATACTGCCACTGCTGCACTGGTTCTAGAAAATCTGTACCCCGGAACCATTGGATAAAAGCTTTCCACTGTGTACAAACACTAACATCCTGCACACTGAAGCCGGGAGAGCCAAGAGAGTGCCAAAAGCAAAAAAAAAAAAAAAAAAGTAGCAAAACCCAGGGGCCAAACACCCAGCTGATCACAGCTGAACACCCGTCCTAACACAGTACCGCGCAACAGCCCTCAATCTCGACAACACATCCCTCCCAGTGCCGAGAGACAATACACCCCGAAGTCCAGGCTCGCGTGAAGTCCACATAAAAACTAGGCGTCTGTGAGCCACATATTTTCGACAAATAAGCAAGAAATGTTCCGGGGTGACATCCACACCACACAAGTCACAAAGCGGTGAGCCCACCCACCCAAACCTGAACTGGTGAGCACGGAGCAGAGAATGACCCGTACGCAACCTCGAGAGCAATTTCGCTTCCCAAAGAAACATCAAGTCCAAAACAGACCTATTGGAAACAGTGAACCAAGAATTGTTAAGCACGCGCACGAAATGCACCAAGAATTGTTATGCACGGTAGCAATGACATGCCATGCGCAGGAAGAATGAAACAAAACGTTACTTTAAATTGTAGCCACGATTGTAGCTGTTAACTTTGAACTGTTGGGCTGTTGCAGCTGCAGGCTGCTCCTCCTCCTCCTTGTGCTGGTTCCTGATGTTGGGTAGATACCCTCGGTTTGTAACAATGCCAAGGAGGAAACGCCTCAACCGCCAAAAGTTTCGTGCCGTAGTGTTGAGTGGCTCGAGCTACATAGTCTTATATTCCAGTATTGACGTATACTTTCTCACGTGCTTAGCCAAAGCCCCCTCAGTGAGGCTACTCTAGGGACTGGTCAACATCATATTGGTAAGCACATAGCCTCCATCCCCGGGTGCCTACATATACAACGGTGAGTTGGGCCGACTTTGTGGTGGTAGCTAGCAGACTACGATCTGCGGGCATAGCTTACCTACGCCACAAGCTATTTTTTCCTAAATAAATGCAGCTGCAAACCTGTTTACGTTGCCTTTTGGACTTATCAGACTGCCTGCGCGGGGAAGCGAACCCACTACCTTTGAAACCAAAGGCCGAGGTGCTTCCACTAAGCCATACAAGCCATGGGTTTGCTTTCCTTCTCAGGCAGTCTGACATATAAGCCAAAAGGCAACGTAAATAGGCTTGCATTTGTATTTATTTAGGAAAAAATAGCTTGTGGCGTAGGTAAGCTATGCCCGCAGATCGTAGTCTGCTAGCTACCACCACAAAGTCGGCCCAACTCACCGTTGTATATGTAGGCACCCGGGGATGGAGGCTATGTGCTTACCAATATGATGTTGACCAGTCCCTAGAGTAGCCTCACTGAGGGGGCTTTGGCTAAGCACGTGAGAAAGTATACGTCAATACTGGAATATAAGACTATGTAGCTCGAGCCACTCAACACTACGGCACGAAACTTTTGGCGGTTGAGGCGTTTCCTCCTTGGCATTGTTACAAACCGAGGGTATCTACCCAACATCAGGAACCAGCACAAGGAGGAGGAGGAGCAGCCTGCAGCTGCAACAGCCCAACAGTTCAAAGTTAACAGCTACAATCGTGGCTACAATTTAAAGTAACGTTTTGTTTCATTCTTCCTGCGCATGGCATGTCATTGCTACCGTGCATAACAATTCTTGGTGCATTTCGTGCGCGTGCTTAACAATTCTTGGTTCACTGTTTCCAATAGGTCTGTTTTGGACTTGATGTTTCTTTGGGAAGCGAAATTGCTCTCGAGGTTGCGTACGGGTCATTCTCTGCTCCGTGCTCACCAGTTCAGGTTTGGGTGGGTGGGCTCACCGCTTTGTGACTTGTGTGGTGTGGATGTCACCCCGGAACATTTCTTGCTTATTTGTCGAAAATATGTGGCTCACAGACGCCTAGTTTTTATGTGGACTTCACGCGAGCCTGGACTTCGGGGTGTATTGTCTCTCGGCACTGGGAGGGATGTGTTGTCGAGATTGAGGGCTGTTGCGCGGTACTGTGTTAGGACGGGTGTTCAGCTGTGATCAGCTGGGTGTTTGGCCCCTGGGTTTTGCTACTTTTTTTTTTTTTTTTTTGCTTTTGGCACTCTCTTGGCTCTCCCGGCTTCAGTGTGCAGGATGTTAGTGTTTGTACACAGTGGAAAGCTTTTATCCAATGGTTCCGGGGTACAGATTTTCTAGAACCAGTGCAGCAGTGGCAGTATTGGCTGATTGGTGAGGGTTCTGTGTTGTGTTTTGGTTGTGGTAATTTGGGGGTTTGTGCACTTGTTCAGGAGTGTGTGTGTGCTTTTGTGGGGAAACTGATACAATGCTTCCACTCGGATTTAGACTCAATGTACTTGTACACAGTGGAAATGGACAGTGCAATGGTTTGGAGGTAGGCAGTGTCAAGGACCAATGTGGCAATGACTGTCGTCATATGTTTAGTGGCTAATCCGTGTAGTTGTTGAATAGTAATAGTGTTGCGTTTGTAATTTGTAACTAGCTATAGTACAGGGTGCATGGCTCAGGGCCACAACCCTTAATAAATAAATTGAATTGAATTGAAAGAATCCGTTTTTCAGCTAAACGTATATAGTTTTAAACCAAACTAAACTACAATGGTAAAGGCCTCGAAATTGGCAGCTAGAAACGACAGAATGGCGTATTTATTTCGTAGAGGCAGGCTTTCAGAGCTCAGCTGAATTGTTTCAAAGTTGGCCGCACAATCACTGCATGCGCGGGCCACTCCACAAAAATCTTGATAAAGCCTAATGCTAGCCATTCTGACACAAACGTCTGTCATGCTTTTCATTATTTTTAATTTACTTATTAAGTGTGGAGCTTTTCAACTTGAATTAAACCTAAGCCAAAATTATTACACACTGAGTATACGTTTAATTATCACTAATCGAGCCCATTTGACTCTCCATCTTATAATTATACGGTTATTGTCTTACCGCATAACTATTCCAGATTCCGAAAGCACCCATCATCGCACAATGAACGAATGCCCAGTTAGCATATCCAACAAAGGTTCTCTGCTTTTATTTCTGTATTTTTACTCGATTCCGAAGAGCCCCATCACCGTTCATACCGCGGAAACGCAACCCCGAATAGCCCCTTCAGCCAACTTCTCCTAAAAAAAATTTTTAAAGAAAAGTTGTCTGAACTAGGGGCTGTTCGTCGTTGAGTTTCCGCGGTGTAAACGGTGATGGGGCACTTCGGAATCGAGTTACAATCAATAAACACGAGCACAGAGCCTTTCACTAAGTAAGTAATAACAATGCTGCCAACAATGGCATGTTTGTCGCATTGTCGACCTTTCTGACCAAAAGAACGTCAGCACGATTCATTATTTGTTGTGTCCTGCTGTGCTATTGTTGTCGGTCCGAGAACGTGAAATTGGGTGATAAAATAGGTTATCAGCCACTATCCTCGGAGAAATACAACAATGGCTCGGCCCTGGGGGCCTCAACATTGTTGTCTTCACTCCTCGGAAAGGTGGCTGGAAACACCGGTTCTCGTCAGATCACCGAAGTTAAGCAGCACTGGCCTCGATTGGTACTTGGGTGGGTGACCTCTTGAGAATCCATTCCGGGTGTTGCAGACATAGGGCCTTAGGGCTTCGTCGGGCAGATGACTGGATGCGGTTAACGCTCGCTAAAACCCTTTTTGGAAAGGTGGCTGATAACCTATACACAAACATCATATCAATTCAATTGCCGCGGATATAAATCATTGAGCTCGACCATAGCCATAAAAAAGGTGCACTGATTACAAAACGTCAAGTATGCCGTAAAAAAATGGGTTATGTGACTGAAGTTTCACTTTACTTGTTAAAATGTACACGGATAAATATTGATGATGGAAAAAAACTTAGGCAAAAAAGGATGGAAAAAAGCAAATTCACGGGAAAAAAATAACGAAAAAAGCTTATGGAAAAAAGTCGGCATTTTGCATTAACTGTTACCCCCTCCCCCACCCTTCCCTTGAAGCTTGGAAGGAACTAAGAAGAATTTCAGAAAAAAAAGTTAGGCTCGTGTTTGGTCGCTTTGAACCGTTTTGGCTTGTTTTGGATCATTTTGGTTCGTTTTGGCTCGATCCACGACATTGTTCGATTTGGGACGTATTCGCTAGTTTTGGGTAATTTTGGCTCGATCCATGTTCTTGCTCGTTTAGGGTCGTTTTGGCTCATTTTCTGGCTCGCTTTGGATCGTTTTGGCTCGTTTTTGACTCTATGCATGTTTTACAAGACTCCGTGACAGCGTTCCACGGCCGTGAATTGCGGAGCGAGGTGGCTTCGTCAAGTCAAGGCCGACTTTACGGTATCGAAACGGCGTGTCTCGCCTCCTGGCTTAGCGCCACACTTCATTCACGTCGCGTCGGAAAGTTGATGCCTCTTAGCGTTGCTTATAGGTAAAACAATATTCTGGCGAAACAAGCGGCCTGGCTCTGGGAATCTAAACCCAAAGCTTCTTTCCCAGACGACCTTGTGACAAGGAATGTGTAAAAATTGGAAAATGGATGCCATTGCAACATTCACGCGAGTCTGGAAGTAATGTTGCAAAACTGAACCGTAGAGGAAATCCAACCGGAAGGTATACTATTAATCCCGGTTTGGATTTTCTGTATGGCACAGTTTTGCAACATTAATCCAGACGCGTGTAAATATTGCAAAGCATTATTTTCCAATTTTCCCGCTCGGGAAAAACGGTTTTGCTACAATCACTCTCAACCCATGTAAATGCTGCAAAAGCCATTTCGCGCGGGAGGCTCAAATATAATGAGGAGGTAGGTCGTTTTAAATTTAGGCCTATTTATGATGTTGTTTACACTTCCGCAGTTCGTGCGCAAACGATTACCACGCTGTAAGCAAGCGTTAACGATACCTGGTAATACAATATAGTAAGTTAGCACTCTGTATAGGCCTATTAGATGCCGCCGCAGTTAATTAAAGCCGGGGACATAAATCCTTCCCGTATGTCGTGCGGCCCGTTGAGAATAGCGTTTGCAACACTCACACAGGTTAGAATTAATGTTGCAAAATAATCTCGCACGAAAGAAGAAACAAGAAAACTTGCAGCATTTACATACGTTTGAACTATTGTCGCAACACTCGAGTCATACAGGAAAGCCAACATGGATGCATGTATACCTTTAAGCTTAAATTTTTGTTACTATAGGCCTAAATTTAAAACGACCTACCTCCTCATTATATTTGAGCCTCCCGCGCGAAATGGCTTTTGCAGCATTTACATGGGTTGAGAGTGATTGTAGCAAAACCGTTTTTCCCGAGCGGGAAAATTGGAAAATAATGCTTTGCAATATTTACACGCGTCTGGATTAATGTTGCAAAACTGTGCCATACAGAAAATCCAAACCGGGATTAATAGTATACCTTCCGGTTGGATTTCCTCTACGGTTCAGTTTTGCAACATTACTTCCAGACTCGCGTGAATGTTGCAATGGCATCCATTTTCCAATTTTTACACATTCCTTGTCACAAGGTCGTCTGGGAAAGAAGCTTTGGGTTTAGATTCCCAGAGCCAGGCCGCTTGTTTCGCCAGAATATTGTTTTACCTATAAGCAACGCTAAGAGGCATCAACTTTCCGACGCGACGTGAATGAAGTGTGGCGCTAAGCCAGGAGGCGAGACACGCCGTTTCGATACCGTAAAGTCGGCCTTGACTTGACGAAGCCACCTCGCTCCGCAATTCACGGCCGTGGAACGCTGTCACGGAGTCTTGTAAAACATGCATAGAGTCAAAAACGAGCCAAAACGATCCAAAGCGAGCCAGAAAATGAGCCAAAACGACCCTAAACGAGCAAGAACATGGATCGAGCCAAAATTACCCAAAACTAGCGAATACGTCCCAAATCGAACAATGTCGTGGATCGAGCCAAAACGAACCAAAATGATCCAAAACAAGCCAAAACGGTTCAAAGCGACCAAACACGAGCCTAACTTTTTTTTCTGAAATTCTTCTTAGTTCCTTCCAAGCTTCAAGGGAAGGGTGGGGGAGGGGGTAACAGTTAATGCAAAATGCCGACTTTTTTCCATAAGCTTTTTTCGTTATTTTTTTCCCGTGAATTTGCTTTTTTCCATCCTTTTTTGCCTAAGTTTTTTTCCATCATCAATATTTATCCGTGTACATTTTAACAAGTAAAGTGAAACTTCAGTCACATAACCCATTTTTTTACGGCATACTTGACGTTTTGTAATCAGTGCACCTTTTTTATGGCTATGGTCGAGCTCAATGATTTATATCCGCGGCAATTGAATTGATATGATGTTTGTGTATAGGTTATCAGCCACCTTTCCAAAAAGGGTTTTAGCGAGCGTTAACCGCATCCAGTCATCTGCCCGACGAAGCCCTAAGGCCCTATGTCTGCAACACCCGGAATGGATTCTCAAGAGGTCACCCACCCAAGTACCAATCGAGGCCAGTGCTGCTTAACTTCGGTGATCTGACGAGAACCGGTGTTTCCAGCCACCTTTCCGAGGAGTGAAGACAACAATGTTGAGGCCCCCAGGGCCGAGCCATTGTTGTATTTCTCCGAGGATAGTGGCTGATAACCTATTTTATCACCCAATTTCACGTTCTCGGACCGACAACAATAGCACAGCAGGACACAACAAATAATGAATCGTGCTGACGTTCTTTTGGTCAGAAAGGTCGACAATGCGACAAACATGCCATTGTTGGCAGCATTGTTATTACTTACTTAGTGAAAGGCTCTGTGCTCGTGTTTATTGATTGTAACTCGATTCCGAAGTGCCCCATCACCGTTTACACCGCGGAAACTCAACGACGAACAGCCCCTAGTTCAGACAACTTTTCTTTAAAAATTTTTTTTAGGAGAAGTTGGCTGAAGGGGCTATTCGGGGTTGCGTTTCCGCGGTATGAACGGTGATGGGGCTCTTCGGAATCGAGTAAAAATACAGAAATAAAAGCAGAGAACCTTTGTTGGATATGCTAACTGGGCATTCGTTCATTGTGCGATGATGGGTGCTTTCGGAATCTGGAATAGTTATGCGGTAAGACAATAACCGTATAATTATAAGATGGAGAGTCAAATGGGCTCGATTAGTGATAATTAAACGTATACTCAGTGTGTAATAATTTTGGCTTAGGTTTAATTCAAGTTGAAAAGCTCCACACTTAATAAGTAAATTAAAAATAATGAAAAGCATGACAGACGTTTGTGTCAGAATGGCTAGCATTAGGCTTTATCAAGATTTTTGTGGAGTGGCCCGCGCATGCAGTGATTGTGCGGCCAACTTTGAAACAATTCAGCTGAGCTCTGAAAGCCTGCCTCTACGAAATAAATACGCCATTCTGTCGTTTCTAGCTGCCAATTTCGAGGCCTTTACCATTGTAGTTTAGTTTGGTTTAAAACTATATACGTTTAGCTGAAAAACGGATTCTTTCAATTCAATTCAATTTATTTATTAAGGGTTGTGGCCCTGAGCCATGCACCCTGTACTATAGCTAATTACAAATTACAAACGCAACACTATTACTATTCAACAACTACACGGATTAGCCACTAAACATATGACGAC
>JAHWFP010103288.1:20261-54685 GCA_023313725.1 Lithobius niger | reverse complement strand
CCAAGTTGTCGACGCGCCATTAAGCCTCAATCGCCCCCCCCCCCCCCTCTACGAGAGATTGCTCTAAACGCTGCATCCAATCTCCATGATTCTACTCGCCATCTCCTCCGGAACCAGCCCCTTCACTAGTCCGAATCCGTGTTCCGCAGATTGATCCCTAAAGTGGCTCCTCACCTTGACATCTCGCGCAAGCCTCGTTATAACAAGAATCGCCAGAATCGCCGACAACGGTCCGCTCCATCCTCCAAGTCGGATCAACCTAAGGACGATTGGAAGGCCACGAAAACACCTGACCCGACTCCGCGTTCCACATCGCCCTTTCCATCCCGTTCCCAGGGTCGTTCATCCACTCCGGACAGACACCAACACTCCTCCTCCCGTTCTTGCAGCAGGGGACATGACAAATATTGACATTTCGTCTTCCCCACCACAAGAAGTTGGGGGATGTCTTTCATTTTACGCCAAATCTTGGCAAAACGTGACGTCCGATCCGGTCATCCTTTCAATTATTTTACATGGCTTCAGACCAAAATTCTTAACCAAACCTCCTGTGCAAGATCCGCCTTGAGAGCTGGAAGCAGCAGCTCCTGTCCCGCTCAGGACAGAAATAACATCCCTGCTTCACAATCAAGCCATTCGTATAGTGCTGCCACCATTCACTCCGGGTTTTTATAGCAGCATCTTTCTGTGCAACAAAAAAACAGGCGGGGACAACTTCGCCTGATTTTCAACTTCAAACCACTGAATCAGTTCATCCTCAATCCACACTTTCAAATGGAAACAGCCTCTTCCATCCGAGATATATTAAAACCCAACGATTGGACACTGTCACTATACCTTGCGGACTCGTACCTTCACATTCCGCTTCATTCGTCTGTCCGCCACCTATTCCGTTTTCTGCTTGACTGAACGGTATTTGAGTTCCTCTGCCTCCCCTTTGGACTGAATGCCGCCCCGCGCATCGTCACTATGGTCCTACATCCCGTACTCGCCTATCTTCATCAACAACGTATCGGTATACATACCTTGCCTGACGACTGTATCCTACCCCATCCCAACCCGTCAACACTCTCCAATAATTTGCACGACGTCGTGTCTCTTTTTCATCACCTAGGTCTAGAAATCAACTTTTCAAAATCCCGCATTCAACCCGCCCAATCTTTCGTGTTCCTAGGAGTATTCTTCGACCTCAAAAAAGCATCAGTCATGCCGTCTCTAGAACGCATAGGTCACCTACATTTCGCTGATGCTTTCATCCGCATGCCTCTCCACTCATTCCAAGATCTCACATCCACCATGGGAATCTTCGAATCCTTTGCAGACCTCGTCCCTTACGGCAGGTGGATGGCACGTCCGATCCACCACTACCGTTCCAGCCTTTGGGGCAACCTTCAACTTGAACTAACTCTGCCGTCCCAGCCTCTCGGTCCCTCCTTTCCTACCGAAACCTTCAGATGGTGGACGAACGTCCTCAACCTAACAGCCACGGTTCCTCTTCACGAGCCTCTCCCGTAAGTGCATCTTTTCACGGACGCATCTCAAGCAGGTTGGGGTGCTAACATCGACAAACTCACCATCTCCAATTGGGCCTATTGGGACAATGTTCCACATCAATCAATTAGAACTATTGGCAGTCCTTCTCGGCCTTCGCCATTTTCAGGACCATGTAGCAGGACCGACAGTACAAGTCCACACGGACAACACGACTGCCGTCACCTACATGGGGGGGGGGGGAGACACGCTTTGTCCCTCCATCACGTCAACTCCCAGATCTTTCAGCTATGCATTCAACTCCGTGTCTGCCTCCTCCCACTCCACGTCCCAGGGTCACTGTATGTAATTGCCGATTCCCTCTCTCGCCAAGGTCCGCCGACTAGCGAATGGTAGCTAAATTCAACCGTCTGTGCCGCCCTGTTCCACCTGTGGGATCGTCCAATGGTCGACCTCTTCGCCACGCGGTACAATGCCAGACTTCCCCTATTCGTCAGCACCTTCTCGGATCCTCGTGCCTGGGCAGTGGACGCATTGACACTGAATTGGGATCACCTTTACGCTTATGCCTTCCCTACTCCTTGCTATCTCCCTCTTGTTCTACGTAAAATTGCCAATTCACACGGACAATTCCTTTTAATTAGGGATGTGCCGATGTAGCTTTTTTGCCGATGTACCGATACCGATTACTGTTTAAACGGAATGCCGATAACTGCCGATATAACACTGAATAATGATTATTTTGGAAAAATGGAAGTGTGATATAGTTTCTGCTGCCGATGTACTGCAAGAAAAAACTTAAAAATATTAAAGAAAATTGTAGTACAAAGGTTTTTTCCCTGCAGCCATTTTTCCTAGACCTTACCCCACATAAAAAGTACATGCAGCCAAACATTTTCTGCACAATTGTAAAAATGTAAAAATATACATATGTGCAAATGTTCATATTAATTAATCAACAGACGAGCACTTTATGATATTAGTTCTAAAATACCAGCAACCAACAGTTTTTCTTATCTACTTGCAAGCCACGTTTGTTGAAAATGCAAGTTAAATGGTTTTTACATCTTCCAAAAATACTCACCTTATTTTATAGCTTATCGGAGCATGTTTGCTCTTTACCTGCCCATGACCAAGAATTTATAGGATCTGGGAGGAGAATTTGTAACTCTAAAGAGTCCCTATTGAAACACGTTAGATTCGTCCCCATTAGTCCAGTCCGAGTTTTCAGAGGGCGCCACGTGTTCTATCTGGTAATTTTTGCTCATTATTCAGCCCAAATCTAAAGTAAACTAAATTACAACTAAGCTAGGCTACATAATAATTAAATATAAGCTAGTTTCGTTTATTTTAGTTAAATTTTAGGCTAAAAACTGAGTAGAAATTCCCACACAAAACTTGTGGCGCCCTCTATAAACTAAGACTGAACTAATGTGACTGTATCCAAGACGTTTCAGTATGGGTCTCAGTCACAATTTCTCCTCCCAACCCTATAAATTCTTGCCATGACTAACGAGATTTCCACATGCTACCCTCAGCCTGCCCCCGGGTGCATCGCGTGTGCGATCCCAGCGCCAGGTGGCCTTCATCGTCACTTTTTTCGTTCCTCTCCCTACTGGCTTGAGCGGGGCCGGAGGGCGGGTTTGTGTACAGGTGAGTATTTTAGGATAGTAAAAACCATTTTTACGTTTAAAATTGTTGTTTTTACATCTTCCAAAAATACTCACCTTATTTTATAGCTGACTTCGTCCAATAGGAGGTAGGTCAAGCCTGCTGGGGTAGCATGGGATCTAAAAAAGGGTACTAACGTTATGTTCGGACGATCTACGGGAAGTTGCCTGACCCGCTAGCGCCTGCCAAGGCGACTGGACCCAGTCGGTTGATGCTGTCGATCTCACCGACGTTACGGAAGTAGTGGCTGATGAACACGTTTTTGTGCCGCCACGTGCATGCTGCCGAGATGTCCTGTATAGGAATCCCGGCCGCAAATGCCGAAGACGCGGACAGCGCTCTGAGCTCATGAGCTCGAATGTCCACTGGGATGTCCACGCAATCCTCTGATGATTCGTAGGCTTTACAAATTGTGCTAACAATCCACTGTGCTGTCTTGGCTGGTGTGAGGCGTATCATCACGGTGGCTTGCTGGGTTGTCGGGCGGATTGCAAGGAACAACGGGACGTGTACTGTCTCGTCCGTGCTATTCAGTTCCGCAGTCTTGTCCAGGTAGTACTTCAGTGCCCTTATTGGGCAGTGAGTGCGTTCCAAGTCCCTACTTCCCAGGATGGGCCCGAGAGCTTCAATCGTGATTGGTTTTGAGGTCTCGTGTGGTTTTTGTGTCTTCGCACGGAACTCTGGTTTGCACATCAGCGTGACTTGGGACCAGCCCTTCGTGAAGCGCAGGCACGCCTTGTTCCTGGAGAAAGCTGCTACCTCACTCTGTCTGCCCGCAGTTGCCATCGCTACCAGGAAGACAGTTTTTTGAGTGAGGGCTAATAGGGGGGGGCCTTCCCCAATGGCTCGAATGGTGGTCTTGACAAGTAGGAGAGAACTAGAGGGAGATTCCAGCCGGGGTGGAGATTCTTAACACGGGGTCTCAGTTTACCGAATGATCGCATTAGGCGGGAGATGACGTGGTTTTTCACGATGTCTCGTCGCCCGTAGAATGATAGCACCGAGTTGATTGCTGCTCTGTATCCTTTAATACAGGTGACGGACAGATCTTGATCAAAGAGCATTACAAAAAATTTCATGATGTCCGTTACAGCAGGATCGCATGGGTCTACATTCATCTCAGAGCACCAGGTGTACCATCATTTCCATTTTGTGTTGTAGACCTTGTTTGTTGATTCACGTAGACATTGTACGAGCTTGTCGACGACTTCTCCCTTGAATCCGCCCGACCCCAACTTCCTCACAGTTTCCAGGCGTGAAGCCGAAGCTTGGCTGGGTCCGGGTGAAGTGTCTTCCCTGCATGTTGCGATAGGAGTGCCGGCGTGACCGGGAGGGATATCTGTGACTCGCGAGCCATCTCCATCAGATCCACGAACCATCCTGCCGCCGTCCAGTAAGGTGCGATTAGGATGAAGGAGCCCTTTGACGATCGTATCTTGTTCTGGGCCTGCTGAATCATGTTGAACGGAGGGAACAGGTAGGCTGTGAGTCCGTTCCAGTTCATGCTCAGTGCATCTGTGCCCTAAGCTCTGTCGTCTGGGAATGGCGATACGAACTGAGGGAGTTGGGCATTGAGGAACGTCGCAAAGAGATCTATGACTGGTTTTCCCCATTGTTGGAACACTGCCTGGCACACCCGGCGATCTAGGGACCATTCCGCCGGTGCCGTTTTGGCCTGTCTTGACAGTTGGTCTGCTATCACGTTCGTCTTTCCCGCGATGTGTCGAGGCAAGAGGGTCAGGTTGAATTCTATGCAGAGTTTGAAGATGCTGGACACCTCTAGGTGGAGTGACTGAATGGGTCCCTCCTCCCCTCCTGATGTATGCTACTGTGGACGTATTGTCGGAGAACACCCGGATCGTTTCTCCTTGTAACGCCGGTCCCCACTGTTCCAGTGCTCGGCGGACAGCTCTCAGTTCCAAGTTGTTGATATGCAACGATTGTTCCTGAAGGTTCCATGTTCCTGCCAGTTGGTGGTCCCCCATGTAGGCTCCCCATCCCGACAGTGAGGCGTCCGTGTAGAGAGGTCCTCAGGTTCCCCGGGTGGATCGGGACGCCAGATATGAGGTTGGCTGTCTCCCCCCACCATAGGGCGTCCTGTCGTGGGAAGTTCTCTAGGGGGATCATGTCCTCCCACTTGGTCCCCTTCCAGTAAGTTTTCCAGAACCAATGGAGGCTCCTTGCCCTCCATAATCCCCATGGTACCAAGTCCGCCATGGAATCGATCAACCCTATGTTCTTGCTGAGGTCCCTTGCTGAAATCGACTGCAGATTCAGGATTTCTTGGATTGCTAGTGCCACTGCTAGTATTCTCTCGTCCGAGGGTCGTACCGTGAAGGGGGTCATCCGAAAGAACGCTCCTAGGAACGGGAAGCAACTGCTGGGATCCATTCGGGATTTTCCTCAGGTTGATCCCGAAGCCCAGCTGCGTCAGGAGTGTGCTGGTGAGGGTGGTGTGTTCCTGTAGCTCCGACGTTGATCTGCCTCGGATGAGCCAGTCGTCGAGGTAGCTGTGGACCCGGATATGCTTTCGGTGGAGGAAGCTTAGAACCGGTTTGAGGATGGATGTGAATACATGGGGCGCTGTGCACAGGCCGAACGGAATAACTGAATTGGTAGGCCTTGTTGTTAATAGCAAATTTGAAAAATTTGTACGCCGACGGGTGTAGTGGTACGTGCAGGTAAGCGTCCTCTAAATCCACTGATGTCGAGAGGTTGCCCTCCTGAATTGCTTCTCGGATGGATCTGAGGCTCTCCATTTTGAAATGCTGTTTGTCGATAAACTGGTTCAAACGGCGCAAGTTGAAGATCACCCCGAGTCCGCCGGATTTCTTGTCGATGACTCGGGCAGAGCTGAAGAATCCCTTTTCCCCCACTGAAACCTGTCGGATGGCCCCTTTCTCCAGCAGGGTTTCGACTTCCTCCTCCAGTTCTCTGTCCCTTCTTTGCATCATCCACTTTGGTGCTTCTTTCGACAGTCTGGGACTGTCTTGAACGTTGGTTTGTAACCGCTTCTTATTATGGACAGTACGAAGGGGTCGTCCGTCACTGCTTCCCACGTGTCGAGGTGGAAGTGTAGCCTGCCCCCCCACCTGTCGGCGAAGGGGTGCACAGGCAGTTGATTCCTGATGTCACTGTCCGTTGCCCTTCCCTCTTCCATTCTTGCCTCGTTCCTGGGAGAACGAACTGTTCTTGGGGCGGTAGTCGTTATCCCGTTGTCCGAAGTCCAGTTTTGGATCAGCAGTGAGGAATTCTGACTGAGGATAAGTGTCAAAGTTCCTGGGATTGGCCATCCCCTTACCAATGGGACGCAAGAAGTAGCTTTCTCGGCCCGGACGGGGAGGAGATGGATCCTTGTCTAATTCAAGAGGCATCCCATTACCGAGAAGGACGCTGCCGGTTCTAAGTCGTGAGAATTGTAGTTGATTGTCCTAGTAATGGTGGTGGGTGTGGAAGTTGATCACGCAGTCCAAAGCCGAAACCGGAAGCAAGACTTCAGTTCTTGGATACCGAGTCTGAGGAGGACGATCTGGGTCACCTTGGAACGGTGGGCCAGGTTGATCCAAAAGGGATGGGTCCGGTGAGTAATAAGAATCAAAGTCCTTGTCTGCAGGAGGGACTTGAGGAAGCAACTGAACAGACGGGATGGCAGAAGGGCCAGCATCTTCAAGGGAAGGCTTGTGGCGTTTAGGAATGGAAGCAAGCCAGGCTGTAGTATAATCGGAGACTGGTGCTTTCCTTTTAAAAGTTTGAAGTGAGGAGTCCATGAGAGATGAACTTAGGATGGAATGAGTGGTTCACTAGTTCGCTGAGAGGTGGAACGTCCAGTCACTGAAGGATGGGACAAAAGCGAGGATAAATTCAGAGGAGCGAGTTGTGGTCCCACAGAGGAAGCCAGCTTGGCAGCAAATTTCCGGGCTTTAAGCTGAAGCTTTAGGCAAGCATACCGTTCTTTTGTACGTGAGAGTTCATCGGAAAGGGAACGCAGGTCCCGTACTGGCGGAGGCTGACTGCAGGGAATCGGGGATGTAGCTGCAGTATCACAGGGAACAGGGACGGAAGACTGCGAAAAAAGAGGATTGGGCGGCGGACGCTACAGCTCCAGAAAATCCTGGTCCACAGCGAGTTCAAGAATTTCCATGTTATCCACAACCAGTGGGACCAGAGGGGACGCGGAAAGAGGAGTGCAGGATGAGGAGCCATCCACCGGCGTCCCTTTAGCACGAGGTATGAGGACAGCGTTACCGGCGGATGGGGTAGGACGCAGCAGATCGTGGCGGGTAGCGGGAACGAAGTGAACAGCTCGGAGGCGTAGAGAAGAAAAGGTGAGCATTCCGCTCCGCTTCAGATTTTATATGAAGGAGGCTGAGCAGTAATTTACGCAGTAGGTAGCGAACCGCAAGGACATCATCGATTTAATTTCTCTAGGTTGAACAGCATTTTGAGAAGGAGAATGCTGTAATGTATATTTTCAAGGTAACTAGAAACTTACGAATTGGCCGCATGGCGCTGGGATCATGAAGTCAATGATGCTCGAGGGGCGAGCTGTGTATTTAAAGGAGAGTATTTTTGTATTCAAGTGAAAACTGATCGAATATTAACTGTTCTGGATAAGAACACCACCTGATGAAGCCAGGTGCGATAATTCAAGTGATATTGGCCAGTTCCGACAAAAGTATGATAAGAGATGTGCAACACAAAGCTCGAGTATTGGATTTTAAACCACACATCAGGCCAATGACATTCAATTGAAATTTTACTTATAGCTACTATACGACATCATGTAATTGGCCCTATATTTGTGTGCGCAAGGGCTAGGGCAGTTCTAAGTTGTTTCACTAGCAGCCATTATAGTAGTTAGATGCATAATACTTAAGTAACAAACCTGATGCATTCACTACAACGGTTACTCTCACTGCTGCGGATAAACAGTATTGATTTCCGAAGTCGCATAAATAACCCTATACTACACCATATGGTGTGCCCAGATTAAAGTAGCTGGTTTTATTGAAAAAAGCATCTATATTGATCACTTACCTCATCAAACATGGTCTTGAATTCTTTAGCCCCTTCAACAGAGCTAAATGTGGCTTTGAAGCTGCGATACATGGGTGGATCACGGGCAAAATCTATGGCACCCCAAAAGCAATTCTTGTTTTCGACATGAAGGGTGGTCTGCATGGCAATAAGGTGGTTGCATACTAACTCATTATTGTCCGTGTATACTTGAACTCTGGCTCCATACACATCATCATCATACAGGACACGTAAATTTCCCATGCCCACATTCTAGGGGGGAAAAAACGAAAATTTTAACCCTGTTTAAAATTAGTTTTTACTATCCTAAAATACTTACCTTCAGTATGTGCTTAAATCACCTGATTTGCTATTTAAAATGCCCGACACAGATTTAAAACTCATACTTTTAAATCTCAGTTGATTACTTTAGCTAATCCTCCGCTAGGATCGCGCAAGGCGTCTCCTTTATAACACTGTTACAGTGTTTGGTAGATCACTTCACTTCGACCGATGCAACACATGGTTAACAGCGGGTTCTGCGAAGCGGGGAGGATGGGTGGGTTCTACTGAAGTATTTTAGGATAGTAAAAACTAATTTTAAACAGGGTTAAAATTTTCGTTTCTTATTATCTGCAAATTACTAACCTTCAGTATGTGCTGACTTTGTCCTATTGGTGGAAGGGTCAGCACGAACCCGCTAAACTCTGAGATTTCACCTTTCAACACATAACAGACGACACTGTCGCAGACCGTTAATTTAAAATTCAAGAAAATTACCCACCTCAACAACTTGTTGGTGCTTTCTTCTTTATGGTTTCTCCCCTGTTTCACTATAAGTTTGTTACACTTCACTTAACCTTGCCAGCTTATCTGTCCACTGTGATGTGTCACTTATCTGTGCAAATGTGGCCATCCTAGATTGTACCACTTGCACGTTGTGAAACTTCATAGTGTAGCTTTCTCCAGTGTATGCGTTCTCCATTGTTTACAAGACACTTTTTCACTCATTCAGGCTCGTTATTGTGCAACTTTCTCTCAGTGAAAGTAATTTATAAAAGACAGACTCAAATCAATGTCCGATTCGACTGCCTGCTGCCACATGTTCTTTCATCGTCCACTCGACGCACTCACATCACGCAGATAATGGGAAATGAACGTATTGCGGTTGTTCCATGAACACGCAGCCACAACTTCATCCAGTGGTGTTCCGGATCCATACGCCCAGGAAGCAGCCAAATCTCTCAATTCATGACTGGACTCAATTCATGCCTCCGTTGGCAAGTCCAGACGATTTGGGCCCAAGTCATAAGCTCTTTTAATGTCTTCGCATATCCACTTTCCTAGCTTAAAAAGGGATCATGGGTATCGGCTGAAGGACCCCTGCCTTGTCAACTTGCAGAAAAAGCGCAGTTGGAGGTACTCTTCGTTCCGCAGTTGGTTGTTTTGACTCAGGAATTTCGGTTCTAACCAAATAGTTGCGGAGAGCCCTTAATGGGCATTGCGTCCTTTCATTCCCTCTGGATCTACAACTGGAGCAAGAGCCTTGATCACTTCAGGTCTAGGGGCCACATCGGGCTTCAAGTTCTTTGCCCGAAACTGAGTAGGGAAAGTGAGTGAGACCGAAGACCAGTCCCTAGAGAAACGAATGTGTTTGTCTTCTTGTGAGAAGGCAGCCAATTCGCTCTATCTCGCAGCAGATGCAAGTGCCACGAGAAATATCGTCTTTTGGGAAAGACGTAAAAGTGAGGCTGAATGGATTGGTTCGTAAGGTGGATTTTCCAGACTTGAAAGAACTAAGCGCAAGTTCCATCTAAGGAACAGCTGTCTGGTCTTAGGTCTCTCATTTTCGAAAGCTGACACGAGTCTTGAAATCACTTTACTTCCTATAAGTTTCTTATTCCCCTGGCATGAAAGAACAGAGTTAATGGACGACCTGTATCCATTTATTGCAGATGGAGCAATGCCTTTTTGGAAAAGCTATTCAAAAAAGGAGGCCAATGAGGATTCAGACGGCTTAATCGGGTTCAGGTTCTTAGATTTGCACCAAAAATGCCATTTTTTCATGGACGAGCCTGAGGCAGTGAATGATCCTGTTGGTTACCGGAGACTCAAAACCCTCTTTCTTGAGAAGAGCAGTCACAACCTCCACCCGTGAAGATGGACTTCCGGCTTTGGATGTATTGTTGTCTTGTTGTGCTGGGTCAGGAAGAATCGCGAGACCGGAAGTGGGATCGGTTCCTCCTTCTTTAACTCCATGATGTCGATAAACCAAGGAGCAGCAGGCCATAGAGGTGCTATCAGGATAAAGACCCCTTTCGATTCCCTGATCTTGTTGAGAGTTGATTGAAGAAGGGAGAAAAGGGGAAATGCATATGCAAAGATCCCGTCCCATGACATCGACAGAGCGTCCGTTGCCCAAGCCTTCTCGCCCGGAAATGGGGATACAAAGCTCGGCAACTGGTGATTGAAGCGGGTGGCAAACAAATCCACCATGGGAGTCCCCCCAACGTTGGAAAAGAGCCCGACAAATTGCTGGGTCCAGCTTCCATTCCGTCGTTGGAATTAAATCCTAACGCGAGAGCTCGTCGGCTAACACATTCAGTTTTCCGGCGATGTGACGAGGCTGAAGCTGGATGTTGTCTTCGCACAATTGAAAACCCTCGAAGTTTCTTCCATCATTGATGCTGAATGCGTCCCACCTCCCCTGTTCACATAGGAGACTGCAGCGGTGTTGTCGGTCATCACGGTGAGAACTTTCCCTTGAAGGTGATGTTTCCAGGTCAGAATGGCCAGATGAATCGCTCTGAGTTCCAAGACACTTATGTGGCTGGAGAGATCTTCTTCTGTCCACTGGCCTGAAGATTGGACACCTTCGAAATGAGCTCCCCATCCTGTCCCCGACGCATCCGTTAAGAGAAGCCCCTCGGACGGAGGCTGTTGAACCGGAACCCATTCCATTAAGTTCTCCTTTGTCTTCCACCAGCACACTACTTGCCTCGGAAGGTTCGAAAGAGAGATGACATCGTCCCAACTCGTCTGTGGATACCATTCCAGATTGCGAAACCAGTGAACCTGTTTCGCTTTCCATTGACCTTGAGGTACCAGTTTGGCACACGAATCGATGAGACCTATGCTGGATGCCAATTCCTGGGCGGAGATTTCCTCTTTCCCCAGATGATCTTCCATATGTTTGACTGAAGCTTTTCGACTCTTTCCAGAGATGGATGAACCGTGAAGCTGGAAAGATGAAAATGAGCCCCCAGGAACACGAAATCCTTTGCGGGTGTAAGTCTCGACTTCCCTATATTGACTCCTAGACCCAAGGTTTGGAACAGACGAAGGCATTCTTCTTTCTGACGGAGGAGGCGAGTTCTTGAAAGATTCCGAACCAGCCAGTCGTCTATATAAGCGTGCGCCCTGATGTTGTTGAGATGAAGATGAGCAAGCACTGGCTGAAGAACTGCTGTAAAAACTTGAGGGGGTGTCGCCAGGCCGAAAGAAAGCACCTTGAAATGGTATGTTTTCCTTTTTACGTAGAAACTAAACAGATGACGAACCGAAGGATGTAACGGAACGTGGAGGTAGGCATCCTCCAGGTCTACTGAAATGGTGTATTCATCGTGCTGAAGTGCCTCCCGAATTGACTGTATTGTTTCCATCTCGAAATGCTCGGTCGTTATGTGCTGGTTGAGTTTTCGAAGATTGAAAATCAACCTTGTCCCTCCACCTTTCTTGCCTATAACTTACGGGACTCCAGAACCCTTTTGTGTTTAGAGGCGACAACTCGATTGCCCCTTTCTCGAGCAACTTCTCGATTTCCTTTCCCAGACCTACGACTTCTTTTTTGTCCACAAGCCAGAGGGGAGGCCTGTATGTGGTGGCTGGACGAGAGTGGAATGGAGGAAGATAGCCGTGTTCGACCACTGAAAGCGTGAAAGTGTCGGTCGTGATTTCTCGCCACTGCTTGATGTGACGTTGTAGCCGACCCCCCCCCCCCACCTGCCGGTGAAGAGGGGATGGAGGCAGGCCACCGTCAATAGCGAGGCCGTCGTCCTCTTCCTCTGAGCGATCCACGCTCCCTGCCAAATCCTCTGCCCCTTCCCCTGCTCTGGAGAGGGGCATTATCCGGAAAGGGCGACCGTGACCTAGGGCGGTCGGGAGTCGCTGGGTTCTTAGGCTGCTTGTCAACTCTTCCATCCTTTTGTCGTTCCTGAGGCAAGTTCTTGGAATAACCATAACTTGCGTTCATATTTTTGCTGAAGAAGGGATTTTTGTGGTTGAGACAGGTTTCCCCTTATCGCGCAACTCCGGGGCGAGTTCAAGGAGTTTGCCTCTGAATAGGTCAGTCGAGCCGTGGATTGGCATTAAGCGTAATTGGCCTAGGAGTGTTGACAGCAGACTGAAGCACAGCGTCCCTCCGTCTGAAGACCATGTTAAGAAGCAATCGCGAACTCCAGGCGAAACAATCTTTGTGGAATGAAGAAGCTTTCTTCATCAAATTCCGATAGTCTTCGATCAAGGGATGGTCCGCAAGCTCCGGTTTTTCGGCTATCAGTGCTTTATGGTGTTGGCCGCACCAGAATAAGCCAATTTAGCGTGGGAGTTAGCACGCATTGCAGCACGAAGAATGGCCTCGTCCTCATAGAATGACATGAGTACTGAAATAGAAGAAGGGGTCTTCAAAGTCGAATCAGCCTCCATTGTTTGGTACGCGGGAATGTACTCAGCAGCTTCGAAGGTTTCAATCCGACGCTTGTAAGGAGCACCTCTTCCAGTAGACCGGAAAAAATGCTTCTTAAGTTTCAGGTCATGAGGGGGAAAAGGCTTTGAAACTGAAATTGACATTTCATGCTTGCGAGTCAAACTTTCTTGGTTCAAGAGCTGACGAAATGCAACGGCAGATTGAGGCATATGAAGCGGAGCTACACGCTCTCCCCCAGAGTTCTCAAAAGTGTCCAATGGGGGATCGTCCGGATTTACCTCAGGGGGGAACAAAATCTTTGCAGTACTCCTTCGAATCAGAGAGGCTACGAAACAGTGCAGCATGAAAAACGTCCCAGTGGACAAAATGTCGGTTTTTGAGCTTGCAGCCGGCGCCTTCCCCATATTTTTTTCATCCGAAAAATCATCAGTACCCATGGTTGAGTCATATTCGCCCGGATATTCAGAGTCTGCACGCCCGAAACGGTGGGAATCAACAAAATCCACTTTCCGGCTTTTCAATATATCATGTCGCGAATGAGACTGATCATGGGGGCGTTTACAGTCGGGATGCTGGGATTCAATAAAATCATCATGCCGAGATTTGTGATGCAGCTCCGGGATGTAGTCCCGTTGACGAATGGGCGAAGCCAAATGGCGTTTAGAAGAAGCGCTAGATCTATGCAAAGTTTTGTGACCAACATGTGGTTTTATTGATGCATGGTGCATAACTGAAGACCCATTGATATTCACCGAAGCACTACACAGGCGTTTTGATGAACAGTTTAATGTAATTCCAGAATCGTCCTTCATTGCCTTGGTGGGAGATTTACTAGCATAGTGAGCGAACAACTTCGTGCCCTAAGAGATCCCTAGAACGGCGTTTGGGAGAATTATTTTTATGATCACGATGCGTGCAATCGCCCTTTAAGATTCATTTGTTCCTTTCACGGATGGAATCTGACATTTAGGTGAGGCAATTTTTTCCCCGTTTTTAAACGATCGATGTCAGATTGGAGCGACGCAATCGTATTTTGCAACGCCGAAATTGGGCCTCTTTTTTTCTTGGGTGTCACCATTACCCGTGGCAATTCCCGACTCCTTCTGCGTCTTTTCTCGACAAGGAGATGAACGGGTTGGGCAAGATCTAGTATCACACGAAGGCTTGTGTGTTTTAGACCTTTCAGGAGCTTTTTTATTTTCATCCACTGCTCCGCCCGGTTTACAAAACTTCGGTCTGAACTTGTCCGCTTGAATTGAAACCAATGCCACATCAGACCCTTTGCCATGCTTTTTAATTTTATCCGCCACATCATTATTTACCTTACTTTCTTTCTTCGTCGACTTCTTGATTTTAGAAACATCGTCCGTCTTCTTGGCGCACGGAGCTTGACATTCGACTGTATGAGAGCAGCCATTTTGTGTATCGTCGGCAATGACCTTGACCTTGGGAACGCTAAGCTGAAAACGCGGGGTTTGCTCAACAGATGGCACCGCTGACGGAGGCAAAGAAGCCGCGCCTTTCAACTCCAATAAATTTATAATGCGGTTTTCAAATGCATCAAAGCGTTTATCCACATTAGAATTGACTTCGACAGTTACCGTAGATCGCCGAATGTCCATTTGAATGTTCATATCAGCTTTAGTTGCTTTTCTCACCTCACAAATAACCATTTGTAAATTACTCTCTCGTAGCGGCGTGTCATCGAAAGAAATCGGAGAAATCACTACCTCGGTTTCCATGGCAACGGCTGGGGCAACCAGCTGAGTAGGGGGATTCACCGAATGACTAGCGATAGTCTCTTCAGACAGGAAAACTAAAAGCGCATTCACATCAGTACTCAGGGCTTGTAAACGAACATCGAGAGGTGTTTCAATCACTGACGCACTAGAATTGGAAGCCACCGAACCACTTCGACGCCCCTCACTCAACTTACGTAAATCTGTCTTCCTCCAACACTTTAAAATCTTCTTTACCGACGGCGAGTCGTGTAGTTCACAAACTTCGCACTTAAAATCTTGAAAATTACAATTCCTGCAATTCCTACACGCAGGATGCAACTCGATCGGAGTTTTCTTGCAGATACAAATCGGAAACACTTTCCCAGAGGTAAGCAACTCGCTCAACTTGGCGTTTTAAAGGGCGTTTTGGCGTATTTTATTCGAACAATAGCAAACCGAGCAGCCGTGTGTTCAGCACGGATGCCCGAAGTGAAGTGGTCTACCAAACACTGTAACAGTGTTATAAAGGAGCCGCCTTGCACGATCCTAGTGGAGGATTAGCTAAACTAATCAACTGAGATTTAAAAGTATGATTTTTAAATCTGTGTCGGATATTTTAAATAGCAAATCAGGTGATTTAAGCACATACTGAAGGTTAGTATTTTGCAGATAGTAAGAAACAGAATTTTAACAGTTTAACAGTATCCTAAAATACCCCCCTTAAGTAATATGCGCTAAATTAGCTTATTTATGCTCCTTATTGCCCAAATTAAAATAATTATTTGTCAAATATTCTAGTACCATTTAACTCCCGCCAGTGCTGTTCTTCATTCCTTATTAATGCAAGCAGTGCCGCCATCTTGTCAGATCGCTCATAAACCATCGGGGAGGCGGCTGGGGGTTCTACTGGAGGCAAGTATGTAAGGATAGTAAAAACACCAATTTACCAGGGCCACTTGGTTGGAATTGGTTTTTATTGCCTAGCGAAAATATAGATTACCTGCCTTTCTAACATTTCCCTCCTTTCATGATTACTTTCCCTAGAGAAGACTTGTTAGCTTCCCTGCCAGTCTGGTAGCTCCCCTTCTGCGCATGCATGGCACAGGACTCCTATATATGCAGCCGTCTTGGACCTGGCTTCACTTTCTTCCTTAGTTGTAACCATGGTGACTTAGAGGGGAGGTTGGGCGGGTAAAAGTTAATGCATATTTTCGGTAGGCAATAAAAACCAATTTCAACCAGGTAGCCCTGGTAAATTGATGTTTTAATTGCCAACAAAATGCATTACATGCCTTTCTAGCATAACAGTAGACCTCGTCACCATGGTAACGGTTACCCGTACTATGAGCTGGCTACCCCAGAATCAACGGACTCCGTGAACCAGAAAGCCTGATGTGGAACAAGTGACCTGAAGGCACCCGTGTTGAGCCCGATCGCTTGAGTGGTCCATAAGACGGTTGTACAATGATGCAGCCGTGGGGCCAAGTTTGGAGCTAAGAGGTCGCACTGTTGATTGAGCGACTGTGCGGGCCGGCGATCGTGCTGAAGTGGTCGGTGTGTCAAGGCGTGCCAGGGAAGGTAGAATAATGATTCTGTCGTTTGCTTGGGATGGAGCAGAGGGACCGCGTGATAAGTCCCGTCGATAGTGACTGTATGAAGCAAGTTGGGCCTGTCACGTCACCATTGTGCGGTCTTCCTCCGCTTTGCCTTATTCTTGTCTTCTGCTTTGTCAGAGCAATGGTCACAGCGAATGCTTTTATAAGTTCAGGGGCTAAGGCTAAAAGAGCTGCAGAGAAAACTGGTGGGTCAATAACCTTAGTGATGTGAGGACTGAGGATCTATCGAGCTCCAGTGGTGGCTGTTGTGTCGCTTGTGTCGGTCGGTGGTCGAGAAGCTGGACGAGAAGTAGCGGCCATACTATCCACCAGTGGCGGGGCCATAGGCTTATATTGGTGGGGCGTTCGTAGCAGTAGAATGGTTTGGCTGACAGGCCAGCTTGGGCCATGTCGTGAGGGTCCGTTGGGCCCGACCATTTGGACGCGGCGGTAGTTTGAAGCGTTGCCCTCTTCGTCACTAAGGGGCCTATGAGAAGGAAGGGACTGCAGTGGCTCAGACCATACCATTCAAACCTCTGAATCAGAGGCGAATTGAGGAGACGAGGCGAGCCGGTAGAAAGGTTGGAGGCAAGCGTAAGCTCCGTGTGTACCCAACCAAACACACGACTTAGGCATCGGGAAGGCGGCCAAGGTCTTGAAAGGGCGCTGCTGGCGAAGTGGTCGACGTGGAAGACAGATCGTCATGGGCCAGAAATGAGTTGGTCTTAGTGAAGACCGTCGGTGAAACCTTCTGGAAGACCATGGCCGACAAAGGGTCACTTTCAGGAGAAAAAGGAGGTCGCAAGATGGTCCCGAGCCAAGGTTTACCCAGTTCCAAATTTGGTGCAGTTGCGCCTGCGTGGTCGTGCTGAGAGAGAATAGTCGCTATGCAATGTGGTAGTCCACGAAAAAAGCACAGGGCTGAAGAGCTGGTCTATGTTGGCGAACATCAAGCGTTCGTGACGAATAATTGTGGCCGAGAACAATGTCCCTAACTGTGAATCTTGGAAACGAAGGAATACTTAAGGCGAATGCCTTGGTCCTGTATGTTATAGTCTGTGAGGTGACTCCATGCAAGGGACCAGTATTCAGGAGAAGAGCGGCCCCACAGCCGCTGACTGTCAATCGTCCATAATGAAAGTTATGGCCGTGGACTATTCCTGGTGGACGCATCAGCAACCGAAGGATGGGGGCATTCTCTACTTACGAGCCCAAACAAGGACGAAACAGTCTGTCTAGAGATCTCTATGGGTGAGAGCAGCTTGATTTTACGTGGTCGGACTTAGCTAAGGTTGGACTGAGCTAACGCCAATGGAGATATTCCCAAATTTGATCTGTTACTCTTACAGCAGTTTCTCAGCAACTGTACAGTGCACTTGCGCATTGGTTGCATGATAAAACCGATGTTGACTGCACAGTACCGCTGCCCAACACGCCGATGAGTATGTACCTCACCAAAAAGTTTCTGTGAAAGAGAAAATTCAAATTCGCTCCTGTAGATGTTTACGATAGTGGAAACTGTAAAAAAACTAACCCAACTAATGGCAACAACAAACAAGGACAAAACGCTAGCAAGGCAGCTGAATCAAGCAATCTAGCTCCAGTCTTCTACCACTGGCAGGATCCGGTCACATACGGCTCGTCTCTTGGGGGGGGGGGGGGGGTCACCATGAAGAGGTAATCGGCATCCACCAACCTTGTAAACTCGCCAGAATCTCCGTTCTACACCACTAAATCGTTCACCAGGTATATAAAGCCCCCCACCCCATGTCGCGCTAATCATCTGGTTACTGTGAACAAAGAGGATATCGCCCAATGCAGGGGGTCCACGCAAATGATTTTCATAGTTCTTTATAGACGGTAGAACGATTGTATTTTAACAATCTTCATCAGGCGCGATCGAAAAAATTGAGCTCTTTATTTCCAGTGTCCTGGGCTACACTACATCTAGAAACGCCACAATGGACATTCTGAATGGATGAGTATCTCCCTTTTCTCAGGCCATGCTAGAGCTACGATTAACTCTAAATGACGAGTATATCCCTTTTCTCGGGCAATGCTATAGCTGGAATAAGTTTTACTCTTATTTTGCAAATGCACAACACTCTTTATGAGAATAGTTTCATGCTAAATTTCTCCTGCTTGCTTGCCTTGACGAACGCTCGACGTCTTGGTGTGGCTAGCACTGGTGATGTTGCCTTACACACAGGAACTAGTTTGGTATAGGGCTGGTACTTTCCGGTTTTTTAGTTATCCGTTTAACCGGTTTTTTTTCCGGTCGGTTACACGAAAACTGTTTTTCCGTTTTCAGCAAAAAATACAGCAAAAAAAAATTTCACCACTGTGTAATACATTATTAAAAAACAGAGCTGAAAAAAAAATATGATTTAGTCCTTGGTAAGACAAGCGCAATTATTGACTACATGTTGCATTTTGGGATTTAAATTAGAAGAAAGTTGATAAATTTAAGTACTTATTTTATTAAGAATTTTGACTTTATGTAGCTTTAAAATTTCTACAAGATGTCAAATTTTACATCTTAACGACAACGTAAGCCAAAAACAAAACAACAAAATTTAATACGTTTTCGTTAATGTTACATTAATTTCAAATTATGAGCCAGAAAAATTAGCATGTTTGCGTTTTCGGGTAGCAACGCATTTCGTTTACGTGTCATGACGGCGCTTCCCTGCCGTTCGCGCTAGGTATAGACGAGTCCACTTCTCATGACGCGGGGAGGGCAGATGCTGGCCAGCATGTCTTTAACTGCCTCGTGTACGCGCTGGCGATCAGCAGTTTGTTTCGAAGAAAGTAAGCAGCTTCGATGGGACAACAAGCCCATGCGAATTATTTGTAAATAAGCTGCCCCCTACCCACCCCGGTTTTCTACTTTCACTGATTTTGAGTATTTGGATTAGTAGGCCTAAATGATGACACTTGGCTATTTTTGGCTCGTTCACCGCGGTTTTTGAATGGTGCCCGCATCAAACGTTTTTCGGATATGGGTTTTATAATCCGTGTAACCGAACGTGGAACGGTTTCCGGTTAACCGTGTAACCGATCCCAGCCCTAGTTTGGTAGCGTCACTTCTCGTTCTCATTGTGCTGAACAGGAGACTAAGACCCGACGCGAAACGGTGACAATCCCGTCATGAATTGCACATCTTCCATCGGAAAACCAGTCTTGAATCAATGCACCGGGTCCAAAGGGATGTTGGGAACAAATTAGGGATGCATCGAATACAAAATTTGCCGAATACCGAATACTGAATATATAACCGAATACTCAACTTGCCGAATATTGAATACCGAATATACAACCGAATAGTTAAACTGCCGAATACCGAATATTCGGCACCAAACAATTTACATATTCGGCCGAATACCGAATTATTCGGCCGAATACTTGACCGAATACCTGTAATTTAAACATATTTGATCATTTTTTCCTTCTGTTAGAAATGTCAGAAGACAATTCCTCACAAACCAAAACATAAATGCTTAGCTAAACGTTCTTACATTCACACAATTACATAAATTTATACCAATAAATATTCGGCCGAATACCAACAAATCTTAACACTATTCGGCCGAATACCGAATATCACTATTCGGCCAAAATCAGTATTCGGCCGAATACCGAATATCACTATTCGGCCAAAATCAGTATTCGGCCGAATACTGAATAGCACTATTCGGCCAAAATCAGTATTCGGCCGAATACCGAATGCTTGAATTTTTGGCCGAATAGGCCGAATACCGAATAATTACCGAATATTCGGTGCATCCCTAGAACAAATGTCGACAAATCTGCGCCCAACGAATTGTGCTCGGGAAAGAGGATGGGTTCAAAACAACAAGGGGAATGCAGGAGGCTTGAACGACTAACATGCTGCAATGATACTTTTCGTTCTTAACACCTGTTCATTAAATTGCCTAATGTACTAGTTACAAAGCCGCGTGCGTGCCTGAGAGGTGTTTAGTTTGATTTCTGCTGGTGTAGAATTTAAATTCAATTCTTCAGTTTTCAAAATCCTATCTGGTCAATACCAAACTATGTTGCCATTAGTCTACAGTCAAGGGAACTACAAAATGAATTCTAGGAAGTGGAATGCTACTGTCGCGACTTTATTTCACGCCATTTTCTCTTGACATATACATTTCTTCTTCAGCAAACTGGCTGCATCGATTAACGCAAATTTACAAGTTCGACATAGTCTGCAAGTGGCATTTTATATTTGCCATAACGTGCCAGCACACTTCCAACTGGGGTGCACCATTTTTTAAGGTTTTAAATTGGACATTTTGTCGAAAAGCAAAACACACACAACCTCGTTGGTCTGTGCCCAAATGAACAGTGGAGGATTGGTGGCAATGCCTGCTGGGATGTGAGCAGGTATGCCACCTGGTGGGGTGCTATGTTTAAGCTTTAAGTTTGGGTATAGAGCATTAAATAAAAGATTTAAGCCAATAACTGAAGGGGTATTTTTGGATGAAGGTGTAATACGATTTTGAGGAAGAATCATTAACCCATAACCGCCTAGATACGAACGTACGCCTTCAACGTATAACAGTGAAAAACTAAGTCCCAGCGCGAGCTTTGTGAGGGGTCCCCGAGCAAAGCGGGCAGTCACAGCCCAGTGGTCAGCGTCATTAGCTCCAAACCAAGGGAATGCCGGTTCGAATCCGAGAACCGACCCAAATAGACTCTAAAAAAAAGGGTCTGAAAGTTCTTTCAGGCGGTTATGGGTTAAAGTACAAACATTAACCCGAGCAACGAAATAATAAACATTTAGTGACACTAGGTGTTCAAAACGTGAAGGATTTCGCTCTAAATAACCATTCAGCACATAGTACTGAATGAAATTACCTAAGATGACTGCAAACTATCTCAGCCATCAAATCTACTGAACTAAAGGTTTAGTAGAAATTACTAGTTGGGCTTCCATGCACTGCACTGCACTGCACGGAAGTCCATTTCGATTTTTTTCTTTTTACCTTTTCAGGTTTGGTCAGTGTCCTGTATCAGCATGCCTAACTCATAAGTCAGAAATACCTGATATTCAGTTTCTTGCTTTTCCTTCTGTGCCAAGCTGACCCTTTTCTCGAACATCACCGATTCTTCATCCTCATCTTCGTCGTCATCGTCACCTTCATCCTCTTTAACAGCTATTTCTTTTTGTATACCTGTAGCATCTTGAGCACCTCCTACTGAACTCGATACTGCACTTAAATCGGATTGACCACGTCCACTTTCCCCTAACTGGATTGAGTCTTTAACCTCAGGAGAATCCTGCTTTTCCAAATGACTAGTTCCAGTCATTGAACCTATAATGAAACAACTGTTTTAACACAAAGTTGAGGATGTCATGATTATTGATTTTATTTTAGGCTATGCAAAGTCAATTGTTTGCATTACAGGCACTGTGCGGGTGCGTTAAATTATCACGGATCAAATTTTTTTTTATCTGTTTGGTTGACAGGCACGTGCGGGTACGTTAAATTATCGCGGGTCAAAATATTTTTATCTGAACCTTACCTTGGTCCACCTACTAAAAAGAACATTTTGCCGGCCCCCAGCCTGGCCGGCTAAAAATGGTTTCTTTTTGCCTAAAACATACTTAACCTGGTAATTTTAGCATTACATTCCTCGAATGTGATGTTCCCCTGGAGGTTTCTTCCGGTTTGTAGACGCCAGCTTGCATATCCCACCACGCATGCGCAGCGCGGTCCTCCCTTATAAAAGCGAAAGCGCGCACGCTATCGGCATTCATTTTACTCTCAATGTGTCAGGCGGTGACTCGAGAGGGGAGGCAGGGCGGGAGTAAGGTTAAGTATGTTTTAGGCAAAAAGAAACCATTTTTAGCCGGCCAGACTGGGGGGCCGGCAAAATGTTCTTTCTTTATTGCCAAAACAACTTAACCTGGTAATTTTAGCATTACCACTTGACCTCGTCAAAGTTGGTGGCGGGCACCGCCTGTACAAGCGCCCCGGGATGTAAGCAGGCTTTCCCCCATGAATTCTTTATCTGCAAGAGAAAATTCGCACTTTATTCAGAACATTTGGGCTTAACAGGAATTTGGTCTCATTCGACGGAGTTGGTGGCCCTGAAAAGGCTTCTAGCAGGGTGGGACTGGCTTCTTTCATGGGTCTTGCTTCTGCTTCGTTCTGAGTGCTTAAGGGGGGGGTTTGGCCATGGTTCTGGCTGCGACCAACAGTTCCAGCCGATGTAGTCTGGATTTATCCTTCACCCTGTCTCATAGGTAGTGAAAAATGAAGGTGGACTGGTGGCGCCAAGACGCTGCTGCCAGGATTCTTCAATTGGGGTGGCGGTATGGCGGGCCCAAGATGAAGAGATAGTTCTCACTGTGTGCGCCGTCATTCTTATGCTATTGCTCAATTTATGTTTGTCATAAGCTGCTTCGATCGTTCTCTTGATCCAGTAGTTTCCGATACTTCGTACGACAGGGACGTTGTCGTTTAGAGCGAGAAGTCCCATGGAGGCGATGGCGACAGCGGCGGTTGATGTAGGAACGTCGGACGAAAGCCGTGTTTAATTATGATAGGATTTCCAGGTTGGTGGTCAGTTCTTGCCAGCTGGGAAATAATGGCGTAATCTGGGCCCGACAGGGAGACCAGCTAGGAACAAGGCTGCATTGTAGGTTTTTGCGGTAGATGTTTCTGCCCCCGGGGGATGAGGCTCGGCTCCTTCGGTCGGGGGTGGCGGTGCGCTTCTGTTGGGAGCGTTGGCCGGAGCGAGAGCGAGGAGTGTCGGTCCGAAAGGGCTACTGGTTTCGCTGCTGGTAGGCAGCAGTGTCGTTCGGGCGGTAGGGGGTTGGTGACGCCGTATTTTGTGCCAATCGTCCGGGGGATGGGGGTTGGCTTGTTAATTCTTCGAGAACGTGCGGATTGAAGACGTGGCTTTCTTTTGCGGCTTTGGTTTTCTCGAAACGTCAAGGTGAGGATCAAGTGTCGGGATTAACCCACGGAAGAGTGTTACTGACTCATGGGTCGGTTGATTTCAGAGTCGGTGTCGTGTGGAGACGTTTAGGTTGTTTGCGGACGACAGGGCAATGTCGCGGAGGAGAAGGGTGTTGTTGAACAGCGCTCTCGTTGCCCAGTTCATTGCGTGGTTAGTTGCAAAGTTAGCTTTTTTGGAAGAGCTGAGAAATCGGGGACGACAGGTTCTTGAACTTATCTGGAGTGACGTCGGACGACAGCTTTTTTGGGGTATTGCCAACGAGGTCCCGAAATCCATCTTGATTTCGCTGCAAGCAAACTTACACTCCGGGTAGGTGTCAACGTTGCGGGGGTTAGTGGCGCCGTCTGCGAAGGATCGGAAGAAGCTGTTTTCACGGCCAGGGCACAGCATAGGAGGTTCTTCGTGGAGAAGAAGGGGATCGCCTTTGCTTAGTATGGAGTCTTCGTTGCGGAGGAGACATGTTAGGAGTGTCGTTGATTGACCCAGGAGGCAGCAGGGCTTGGCGTCTTTGTCTCATGAGGCAAATCCAAGGCCTGTCGATTGGCCGCGGTTGATGACAGGGGCGTCTGGCATCTTAGTGAGCTTGACAGGAAGCAGTCTGTAACAGTCTGTTCGACAGTCTTTAAAAGAGCTGTGAGCGACAGGGTGGATTCATCTGGGGTGTCGTCCGGGAACCTGATGCGCTTCTTGGCAGCAGGGGCGGGCGACAGAGGGTGACGCAACGACAGTGTGTCGTCCAACTTGCGCTTGGGTGCCGTAGCGGGAGAAGAAGAAGCGGCACGCCTGTGCCCTTCATGGCTTGACGTGGACGTGACCCAGTCCTGGGTATGGGCCTTGCGTACCGATGACGTGCAAGAAGGAGGCGGCATCGGATTTACTTGCAGGTGACGGATGGTGTCATGTACGATTTCCCGTACGACACTGCGGCTGAAGTCTGGGACCGTCAGCACGACAGTCTTTGAAAGAGCTGCACGCGACAGGGTGGATTCATCTGGGGTGTCATCCGGGAACCTGATGCGCTTCACGGCAGCAGGGGCGGGCGACAGAGTGACGCGACGACAGTGTGTCGTCCGACTTGCGCTTGGGTGCCGTAGCCGGGGGAGAAGAAGCGGCACGCCAGTGCCCTTCGTGGCTTGACGTGGATGTGACCCCGTCCTTGCTACGGGTCTTGCGTACCGATGACGTGCAGGAAGGAGGCGGCATCGGATTGACTTGCAGGTGACGGACGATGTTATGTATGATTTCCCGTACGACACTGCGGCTGACGCTGAGGCCTTTCCGGGAGGAATTGGGCGACGGGTCGAGCGGCGAGCTCTGGTCTGGAGAGTGAGCGAGTGTTGTACGGTGGAGGTCACATTTGGCGGCCCGGAGAGCCCTTGGCGGCTTAAAGGTTGTGTTGGAGGGACGACAGGTCCAGCGGGAGGTAGTGTGTGTTGGCCCGGGAGGGATTCAGGTGATGCGACAGCAGGAGCAGGCGTGACATCGGGTGGGTGTCGTACGGGCTGGGTCGTAAGCAGTGTGCAGCCGCAAGAGATGGAGACATCATAAGACTTGAACTTAACTTAGGCCGTGGGTGTTTTTTTTTTTTTTAAAGAAACCATGGTGAGACGAGCAGCAGTTTGGACAGCAGCTGGTGATTTGAATTTCACTTCAAACCCGGGATCAGCCACGGACGAGACAAGTAGTGGGAAATGTAGAAGGTTTCCAACTCGATTCTTCACTCAAAGCGTGGGTGTAGGCCACGGGTGAGACGAGCAGTAGCGTGGGTGGCAGCTGAAGTCTTGATTATCACTTGGGACGTGGGCCAGTCACAGTCGAGACAGAGTGAAAACGGCTTCATTCTTGGTTTACTCAAACCGTGGGTACAGGCCACGAATGAGACGAACAGCAGCGCACAGCGACAGGCGACTTGATTTTCACTCGAGACGTGGGGTCAGCCACGGTCGAGACAAGCAGCAAGAGGTGGAAACGCCTTCCGTCTTGGTTCACTCAAATGTGGGTTCACGCCACGATTGAGACGAGCAGTAGTGGACAGCGACAGGTGACTTGATCTTCACTCGAGAAGTGGGGTTAGCCACGGTCGAGACAAGCAGCAAACGGTGCAAACGGCTTCCGTCTTGGAACACTCAAAAAGTGGGTTCTAGCCACGAGTGAGACGAGCAGCAGAACAGCAACAGGTGACTTGATTTTCACTCGAGACGTGGGGTTAGCCACGGTCGAGACAAGCAGCAGGGGGTGCAAACGGCTTCCGTCTTGGTCGACTCAGACGTAGATAATTAGACACGAAAAGACGAGCAGCAGTAGACATCACAGGTGACCCGAGTTTCACTCGAGACGTGGGGCTAGCCACGGTCGAGACAAGCAGCAAGAGGTGGAAACGCCACGATTGAGACGAGCAGTAGTGGACAGCGACAGGTGACTTGATCTTCACTCGAGAAGTGGGGTTAGCCACGGTCGAGACAAGCAGCAAACGGTGCAAACGGCTTCCGTCTTGGAACACTCAAAAAGTGGGTTCTAGCCACGAGTGAGATGAGCAGCAGAACAGCAACAGGTGACTTGATTTTCACTCGAGACGTGGGGTTAGCCACGGTCGAGACAAGCAGCAGTGGACAGCAACAGCCTGCTTGATTTTCGCTCGATGCGTGGGGTTTGCCACGGTCGAGAGTTTTGAGTCTTGATCGAGGCATGTGGCAGGCGGCGATGAGCCGCACGTACTTTGAACGACAGCGTCTGTCGTTGTGTCGTCGGTTGTGTCGTCCGGCAGGGGCATCCGGCATCTGGGTGGGCTTCGGGACTGTCTGCTCGACAGTCTCTAAAAGAGCTGCGAGCGACAGGGTGGCTTCGTCAGGAGTGTCGTCCGGGAACCTGATGCGTTTCTCGCCAGCAGGGGCGGGTGACAGCGCGTGGTGCGACGACAGTGTGTCGTCCGATTTGCGCTTGGGTGCCGTGGCCGGCAGGGGGGGAAGCGGCACGCCTGTGCCCTTCGTGGCTTGAGGTGGATGCGACCCAGTCCTGGGTGCGGGTCTTTCGTACCGTTGATGAGCAGGAGGGAGGCAGCATCGGGTTGACTTGGAGGTGGCGGGCAGTGTCATGTACGATTTCCCGTACGACACTGCGGCTGACGCAGAGGCCTATCCAGGAGGAGTTGGACGACAGGTCGAGCGGCGAGTTTCGGTCCGGAGAATGGGCGAGTGTCGCACGGCGGAGGTTGCGCTTGGCGGCCCGGTAGGAGTCTGTAGCGATTTGAAGGTCGTGCCGGAGGGACGACAGATCCAGTGGGGCGAGGAGCGGCGAGCGCTGGCCCGGGAGGAGTCTTTGGCGACTTGAAGGTCGTGCCGGAGGGACGACAGATCCAGTGGGGCAAGGAGCGGCGAGCGCTGGCCTGAGAGAAGTGGAGAGTAAGGCGATGCGACAGTGCAATCGGAGCGGAGGCTATCTTCGGCGAATCATCCAATTTTCGAAACGACAGTCGGGGAACCGGGGAGCGAGGTGGCGTTGGAGACACCTCTGGAGGAAAATGAATGCCGATAGCAAGCGCGCTGTCGCTTTTATAAGGGAGGACCGCGCTGCGTATGCGTGGTGGGATATGCAAGCAGGCGTCTACAAACCGGAAGAAACGTCCAGGTAACATCACATTCGAGGAATGTAATGCTAAAATTACCAGGTTAAGTTGTTTTGGCAATAAAGAAATCATTTTCGTCAGATTTGACATTCCAACATGTAATAGATATCCGTGAACTACAAGTGGTTTAACGGCGATATTTGCTCGTTTGCGAGAAACGACTAATCCAATATCGAGGGTGCGGAGGGAAATCACACGAGCGCGATAGCGCAAGTGGATTTCCCTTCACCCCCGAGTTACTGGGCTAACAAATATCGCCATTAAACCGCCTATTTTCACGGATATGTGTTTTAATAGTAAGGTGTGACGTGAAGCTAACTTATCCATTTATTATTTGAAAACTTTATTTGTGAATCATTATAAATTTAAGAACGTTTACATACAACTGATATGTAAATACCTGAACTTAAACTTCCGGGTTAAACTTCTTGTCTACGAAAGTATCAACTACGGGAGGACGTCCCGTTACCCAGTTTCAGTCGTAGATTTTTGTGTTTAAGGTAAAACCATAGTTTTTCTTACTTTATTACTTTAAATAAGATATAGAGTACAAAATGCCCTATTCGCTTGAGTCTTGTAGGTTTTTAGGTATATTTAGCTGTGTTTACAAAGTTTCAGTAGCCTATCTTTCGTACCGTCAGAACTTCAAAATTTTCTGTAAACACGGTTCTAGTAATTTTTTTCACAGTTCAATGATTCAGCCAATAAACTGTGTAGAAGAGAGCTGAGTTAATGCCATCACCTTGGAACCATGGCACCTGACATCTGTTTTTACAATATATCACGAAAACGGCTGCTCAGACATGAAAATATGTTAGAAAATATAGAGCATGGAATTGTCTACCAAAATGGTTCCATTAGTTTTTAAATTGAGTCAATGATTCAGCACATAGACAGTGTCAAAGAGGCAACACTCATGGTCACCAATGGATGTACGTCAAAACAGCGCGGAAATAACAGCGCACGACAAAACAGTGGCGTCAAAACAGCGCACGACAAAACAGCGCGACGACAAAATAGCGCACGACAAAATAGCGCACGACAAAATAGAGCACGACAAAATAGCGCACGACAACACAGTACATGACAAAATAGCGTAAAAAGTTGTTTAAAACGATGATGCTTCGAAATTATCAATGAGACATATCAAACTAAGACCCTCGTGCTGAATCATTTTTCTTATTGCGGGTGGTTTTCACTTCCTTAAAAGAAAAAAGGTATTCCCCCCTTCCTCCCTGTCGTGAAATCGTAACACCCCCAAAAAACATGGAAACCCATAGCGCCCTTAGTGATTTATGTGCATACAAAAATCATAATCTTTACTTATAAATGTAAGAAGGTTTGATGCTGGTTAAAAAGGTTTGTTAAAAAAAATAGCTTGAATTTTAAAATGTGATGATTTTCCCGTGACGATAGCTCAGTCTGTATAATCTTTACTCGTAGGTGATGCTGGTTAAAAAGACTTGTCAAATAAAAAAGTACTAATTCTTAAAACGTCATGATTTTCACGTGATGATAGCTCAGTTAGTAAAATTGTCAAGCCTTGTCAATAAAAAAAAAAAAGTAAAACTAACAGGCTGGATAAAATAAAACCAGACTTGTAACTGAAAGTTGTGTAACAGAAATTAGAAGAAAAGAAAAAGGAGAAAATGTAACAAGATTCGAACCAGCAATAGTTAGGCTGACGAAGGCATACACATAACACGTTAGCAGTTTGAGGTACGGCGCCATGCGGACCCTGAAGTCTAAATGTATTGTTTTTATTCTTATTTACAGCTTGTAATTAAAAGTTATTTTTTAGGCTTAAACGAAAATCACCTATTTTATTATCTTCTTATCTCCCCCATCAGCACATGAAAAATAGTCTTAGTTTAGTGTGCAAATTGGGGATCTAGCTTTGCACTTTGAAAAGAGGAGAGCATTGATAATTCTCGAAGTATCATCGTTATAAAACACCTTTTTGCGCTATTTTGTTGTGTGCGGTTTCGTCGTGCGCTATTTTGTCGTGAGCTATTTTGTCGTGAGCTATTTTGTCGTTACGCTGTTTTGTCGTCACGCTGTTTTGTCGTCACGCTGTTTTGTCGCGCGCTGTTTTGACGGGATACTGTCCCCAATGTAAATTACACTTCATATAGTAGGGCGGCTTGACGCCAAAAATTGATGAAATTGTTCACTTTCTGTAAAAAGCGTGAAATTTGGTATGGCTGCACATGAAGAGTAACTGGAAAAAAAAAATAGCTATGATAGCTGGTTTTGTAGGCCACGGATTCCAATAGTCCGAATCAACCGGTGGAACTGGGTGCGATGACCGTGGCAGTTGAACCGAAAGCCGAATCCACTTGTTGAGATGGTCCCCGAAGTGTCCCAAGGGGCCAATTTCAGCCTCTTGGCAGTAGAAGCAATCCAGTCCTGTGTAATTGGGTTGGTAAAGGCAGTTGAGGCATTAGTGGTCCCTTACGCTTGAAAGAGCGGAGCGCCGACTCCATTAATTAATAGACCCTTCCCTTGGAAAGCGGTTCGACAGAACAGTCGGTGATTTGGAACTGCGAGGTAATTGAGCGCCTTGATGAGCGTGAAAAGAGGTCCACTGGGCCATCGATGGGACGAGAAAGTATGAGCTTATCAGCAGAACGCCCGACTTTGAATTGAAGCTTCAGGCGAGCATAGGCTTCCTTAGTCTTGAGAGTTCCCCTTGAAGCACCCGCAAACCCGGAGCAAAGATCAGAAGCTTGATGACACCAGATAGGTATGGTATGAGCTTTGAATGAAACACATGGCTGTACAGAGTAAAGTGATAATTTACAGAAATGGTTAACTGACCACCAGTAAAAGAACTTTTATTACTTTTAAGTTAATTGCTGGAAGTTATTTTTTGAAATTATTCCAAGGTTGATAAAGAATGGCGTTCAACAGTTACTGTAACATATTTGCACTTATTACAAATTAATGTAGTAATTTCTTTTACTTTCTGTGTACTCAAGTTTTGTGATGTGTTTCAGTGAAAGTAAGGTAGTCTGTTTTTGGCTTAGGTTCATCATCAATATTAATAATGAGGATTAGGGATGTGCGATACTCGAAAAATTTGAGCCGAGCCGAGTATGAAACTTGAACTCGGCTCGCTACTCGTGTCCATACTTGAAAAACTCGAATCAGGCAAAAATGCGATAACTTTGTCAATTTTTGACCGATTTTGACATTCCAATATACCAAATCGATCGTCTCGACGAGAGCTTTCCAGTGGTGCAGATTAAAAGTCAATAACTGAAAACATTTTAAAGTTATATCCTTAAAACTTGAAAACCATGACCCACACAGTCAACTAAGCACCATCTTTGTTCCTATTATTTTAACAAATTAAAAAGAAACTTGCAAATAAAATATTTCCATCAAATACTCCAACTCGACTCGAATTAACATATTTCTACTCGCACATCCCTACTGAGGATGTACCGGTTCCAATGCCAGCACCAGTACTACAGCAGTACCATGATACCCAACACTGTTACCAATATCCACAAACTTGACAGATAGCAGCACATGCTGTTAAAGGGCAATTACATCCATTTTTTACTTTTGGATCATTTACCACAACTAAACAAGAATTGTGGTAGGAATAAGTGACGTACGTCCGATACAACAATATAATGACTGCAACACCAAAACATATAATGGGTACCGCCATTGTTTCGTGCGGGAACAACCGAAATTATTGCCGATAAATGGAGCTGTTCTGTTTTGACTCAGCTGACGGAAGCCCACTGAGATAGCTGTGCTGGCTATGAGTAGCTCAAGCGTCTGACGGCCTTAGGTGGCCACTACTGTCGTGCTGCTCGCTTACCAGTTATTTAAAGGACGAAAAAAGGGGGAGGGGGTAGAACATGGAGTTGTCTACACATCTACTCGAGGCAAATAACTTCCACTTGAGAATGAAGATTTTTTTTCGTGTAGGTGCTTCCTTGCAACAAACGCATTCAACTTGTCGCCGGATGCAGCTCCGACATGGGCACAAATTCAGTAAAGCTCTCTTACAAACTAGAAATAATTATTTGTCTCGAATAGTTCGAAGACAAGTCCATGTTCGACCTCCCCGCCCCTTCGTTTTTTTTCTGCCACGACCGTAGTGGCCAGCTAAGGCCGCCAGATAGTCAGTGGGCTTCCGTCGGCTGAGTCGAAACAGAACAGCTCCATCTATCGGCATTAATTTCGGTTGTTTCACACGCAGTAAGTATATTGTTGTATCGGACGTACGTCACGTATTCCTACCGCAATTCTTGTGTTTAGTTATTGTGTAAGTGATCCTAAAGTAAAACATCTTGTCAAAATGGACATACCGTAAACATCTTTTCACTGTTAATACTTACACTACCTTACCCCCTTAATAATTTCTATAAAACTGTGTGCCATTTCATGTATTTTTTATTTAATTGATAACTAAAAAATAATTAATCCTCAAAATCAACTTTTTTTCTGTTATTTTAATGGCCATACTTTGGTAGTAAAATGGGCTTTCTTGGGATACCAGGGCTCGAAATGAGCGGTATCGCATCGCAATTTGCACCACAAATTTAAACTTTAGCGATGCAAAATTAAATAATGTATCGCAGTTTAGCGACGCAACTGTATTAAAGGAGACAACATAATAGGCTAATCATGATTGTGGTGGCTGACACGGAGATGCTAATCCCTCCTAATTTATAGGCAGGCCAAACATTGCACATGCATTCTGGGAAATCATTGTCCTACCATCACCTTCGGTATTTAGTTGGTGGTGCTTTCGTTTCAGACACAGGTCAAAATAGTCTTAATGTGCATTGGATGCCATAGTCTTGACCAAGCATCCGTGTGTGTAGCAAAGTAAATGTGAAACAAAAATGGATTTTGTTTCAAATAAAGTAAACTTTTGTATTGTTTTTTTACTAAATAAATTATTCTTTAAAAGTTGCTAATCATTTTTTCGTGATTGCTATGCAAATTTCTATTTTGTATCGCATTTCTGCTATGCAATTTTTCTAAGACAATTCGAGCCCTGGATACTAGAACTGGAACCAAATGGAAAAAAGTGGTACCGATAGAGCCTTATGAATAACATGCTAACAGATTTGCATTTATTGATGCAATTAAGAATTAAACATTTTATTTGTATGGCCTAACGAAGCATCTGAACTCTTTAAGCCCTAACTGACCCCACCCAGCAAATCTGCCAACCTGTTAGCTAACAAACAAACTTCATGAGAACTATGCATAACATAAGGGCGGTAAAAGCGAAAATGAAAACAGCCGCTGACCTTCCGAACTGCCTCCCCCCGATGCACACACTCCCCCCTTTGTGTGGTCTGCGTTCTTTACAAAGCTGCCTCACTGGTGTTGGAGCACCAGTTGGAACTTAGCAGCCCCATGCCTGCAGTACACCCCATTGCCTGTTCCTCGGTGCATGAGGAGTTTGCTCCGCGTGCATTTCAACTTCGCTCTGTGTACATTCCACCTGAGCGTATCATATATAGATGACTGGGAGCCCTTTAAGACGTTAATAAAAAAAAACCATTAAAAAACTCCTACGGTTCGTGTACCGGTTGAATCTTGCCCATAAATGGTCTTATCCTAGCAACTCAGTCAAAAAATCTAGTTTGTCCCTGGTCAAAATTGGCTTCTAATCGAAAAAATATACTACCTGTAAATTTCCTGCATTTAGTTCCTGTAAACAGCATCCAGAAACTGAATGCAAAATTTACAGGCAGTGGACCTGGAGGCGGTCAAAATTGGTTTCTATTGCCTAACCGAAAATATAAACTACCTGTAAATTTTTGCATTCAGTTCCTGGATGCTGTTTACAGGAACTGAATGCAAGAAATTTACAGGTAGATTTTGGTGTGTCGGCAACTAGAAAGTTAAATAAAAGATACAGATTTAGACCATTTGTAACACACACAGGCATTTTACCTACGTAGGCATTGTGTTTCCACGCACACTTGCTAGCATTCCCTGTGCAACTACCAGTTTGAATACTGACACAAAAATGTGTTCTAATGTCGCACATTGTCAATAGACGTTTCTCCTGGGATTGTGGTTCAGTACTAATCACATCGACTTTAAAGGTAACACAAAGGCCCACTGGGAAAGGGGAGGGAAATTTGAATGTAGTGGACTTGGCAAAGTTCGTTGGTGGTGGTTGTTGTGCAAGTCTCATGCCTGAAGAAAATTTGCAAGTTTGAATTGTGGAACTTGGACGATTTTTGGTTTGCGTAAGTGACAGTCTTTAATTTAAAGGTAACAGATAAGAATGACTTTTCACTTTTTCATAAACTTTGAAGGTAAAGTCTTATCTTTGAAACAACCAGCAGTTTTGTTCCATAAAAAGAGCCTATTCTCCACAGTTCAAACACAGTGACAATAAATAATTTAAGTCTTTTCACACCGAATAAAGGAAAAGAGGACCCAAATTCATCATTCCTAGGCATTGTGAGAACAAAGAAACTGATGAACGGATGCTTAGCACTGGCACATTTAGACATGTTTGGAGCAATGATAATGAAACGTTGCAATGAACATAGATCACTGTCAAACAGGTGAACAAAAGAACACTTAACATTAAATGGTCACACAACTGCTAGCTTCAGTTCTGCTGCTGGACCTGCAAATATGTTTTAAGGCACAGTCCAATATAAAACTTACCTGACTGGTTAGCAACTGACAGTTCAAATTGGCATTCTTCAAATTTTCGTTTAAATTCGAGGGCAAGTTCAGAGGTCTGTAGAACACAAAGTAAAGTAGGTGAAGCCTAACTGCTAACAGAGCCTGTAAAAATGACTTGTCAATGGCCACCCATCACATCATGACAAAAGGCCTATTCTGACCACAGAAAGAAATGAAGTTAACAATGCAATAATGCTGTCTCATATACCACCCAGTAATTATTAAAATAAGCAGCCCAGGTGACTGTTGGAGAAAAATAAACTTTTCCATATGAAACTTGTTAGGAGAAGCAAAATTTCGGAATTGCAGTTAAAATCACAATAACAGTTCAGCATATTGTTCACAGTCATTACATACAGTTTGTTCATCTTTTGTTTTAGTCTAATGGCTTTGTTGCACGTTAGTAATTTAATTATGCCTGAAACATGCAAATTGGAAAAAAATGTCCATTATTATTACAAGCAGTAATGTATCTAAGCCTGTATTTATTTAGCCATCAACAAAGACATCAGTTTTAGAACTGAATTGAATTGAATTAGAATTTCTTGGTGCCTTGGCCCACGCCCACCCTAACTACAAAACTCACAACAAAATACAAGACTGAGTCACTCATGCAACAATACTTCAAACAACCACCAGCCACAAGAAAGTAATGGTCTAGAACACATTGTTTAAGTAACTTACTATTGTCTTAGTACAATAACTGCACTGACCAGAATAAATACATTTAAATCTCTGGCAGGAGGATACAGTATGGAATTTGATTTATGCCTGAATTTTTTCACACATGCCAATATACTGCAGTCAGGTAAATTCAGCCATTTGACATTATGTTGGGTCATTAAATGTTACTTTAATATGACAACAACCAATAAAGGTAAGAAATAAGAATAGGCAACAAGGCCTTGTCCACTGAATAGATAACATGTTAT
>JAHWFP010103288.1:0-16830 GCA_023313725.1 Lithobius niger | reverse complement strand
GGCCATGGTTCTGGCTGCGACGAACAGTTCCAGCCGATGTAGTCTGCATTCATCCTTCACCTTGTCTCATAGGTAGTGAAAAGTGAAGGTAGACTGGTGGCACCAAGACGCTGCTGCCAGGATTCTTCAATTAGGGGGGCGGTATGGCGGGCCCAAGTTGGAGAGATAGTTTTCACTGTGTGCGCCGTCATTATGCTATTGCTCAATTTATGTTTGTCATAAGCTGCTTCGATCGTTCTCTTGATCCAGTAGTTTCCGATACTTTGTAGTTTCCGATACTTCTTGGGGCGAGAAGTCCCATGGAGGAGATGGCGACAGCGGTGGTTGATGTAGGAACGTCGGACGAAAGCCTTGTTTAATTATGATAGGATTTCCAGGTTGGTGGTCAGTTCTTGCCAGCTGGGAAATAATGGCGTAATCTGGCCCTGGCAGGGAGACCAGCTAGGCACAAGGCTGCATTGTAGGTTTTTGCGGTAGATGTTTCTGCCCCCGGGGGATGAGGCTCGACTCCTTCGGTCGGGGGTGGTGGCGCGTTTCTGTTGGGAGCGTTGGCCGGAGCGAGAGCGAGGAGCGTCGGTCCGAAAGGGCTACTGGTTTCGCTGCTGGTAGGCGGCAGTGTCGTTCGGGCGGTAGGGGGTTGGTGACGCCGTATTTTGTGCCAATCGTCCGGGGGATGGGGGTTGGCTTGTTAATTCTTCGAGAACGGGCGGATTGAAGACGTGGCTTGCTTTTGCGGCTTTGGTTTTCTCGAAACATCAAGGTGAGGATCAAGTGTCGTGATTAACCCACGGAAGAGTGTTACTGACTCATGGGTCGGTTGATTTCAGAATCGGTGTCGTGTGGATACGTTTAGGTTGTTTGCGGACGACAGGGCAATGTCGCGGAGGAGAAGGGTGTTGTTGAACAGCGCTCTCGTTACCCAGTTCATTGCGCGGTTAGTAGCAAAGTTAGCTTTTTTGGAAGAACTGAGAAATCAGGGACGACAGGTTTTGAACTTATCTGGAGTGACGTCGGACGACAGCTTTTTTGGGGCATTGCCAACGAGGTCCCGAAATCCATCTTGATTTCGCTGCAAGCAAACTTACACTCCGGGTAGGTGTCAACGTTGCGGGGGTTAGCGGCGCCGTCTGCGAAGGATCGGAAGAAGCCGTTTTCACGGCCAGGGCACGGCGTAGGAGGTTCTTTGTCGAGAAGGGGATCGCCTTTGCCTAGTAAGGAGCCTTCGTTGCGGAGGAGACATGTTAGGAGTGTCGTTGATTGACACAGGAGGCAGCAGGGCTTGGCGTCTTTGTCTCGTGAGGCAAATCCAAGGCCTGTCGATTGGCCACGGTTGATGACAGGGGCGTCCGGCATCTTAGTGGGCTTGACAGGAAGCAGTCTGGAACAGTCTGTTCGACAGTCTTTAAAAGAGCTGTGAGCGACAGGGTGGATTCATCTGGGGTGTCGTCCGGGAACCTGATGCGCTTCTCGGCAGCAGGGGCAGGCGACAGAGGGTGACGCAACGACAGTGTGTCGTCTGAATTGCGCTTGGGTGCCGTAGCGAGGGAAGAAGAAGCGGCACGCCTGTGCCCTTCATGGCTTGACGTGGACGTGACCCAGTCCTGGGTACGGGCCTTGCGTACCGATGACGTGCAAGAAGGAGGCGGCATCGGATTTACTTGCAGGTGACGGATGGTGTCATGTACGATTTCCCGTACGACACTGCGGCTGAAGTCTGGGACCGTCAGCACAACAGTCTTTAAAAGAGCTGCGCGCGACAGGGTGGTCGTCCGGGAACCTGATGCGCTTCACGGCAGCAGGGCGGGCGACAGAGGGTGACGCGACGACAGTGTGTCGTCCGACTTGCGCTATGGGTGCCGTAGCCGGGGAAGAAGAAGCGGCACGCCAGTGCCCTTCGTGGCTTGACGTGGATGCGACCCCGTCCTTGCTACAGGTCTTGCGTACCGATGACGTGCAGGAAGGAGGCGGCATCGGATTGACTTGCAGGTGACGGACGATGTTATGTATGATTTCCCGTACGACACTGCGGCTGACGCTGAGGCCTTTCCGGGAGGAATTGCGCGATGGGTCGAGCGGCGAGCTCTGGTCCGGAGAGTGGGTGAGTGTCGTACGGTGGAGGTCACGTTTGGTGGCCCGGAGAGTCCTTGACGGCTTAAAGGTCGTGTTGGAGGGACGACAGGTCCAGCGGGAGGTAGTGTGTGTTGGCCCGGGAGGGATTCAGGTGATGCGACAGCAAGAGCAGCCGTGACATCGGGTGGGTGTCGTACGGGCTGGGTCGTAAGCGGTGTGCAGCCACAAGAGATGGAGACATAATACGACTTGATTCTTAACTTAGACCGTGGGTTTTTTTTTCCTTAAAAGAAACTATGGTGAGACGAGCAGAAGTTTGGACACCAGCTGGTGATTTGAATTTCACTTCAGACCCGGGATCAGCCATGGACGAGACAAGTAGTGGGAAATGTAGGTTTCCAACTCGATTCTTCACTCAAAGCGTAGGTGTACGCCACGGGTGAGACGAACAGTAGTGTGGGCGGCAGCTGAAGTCTTGATTATCACTCGGGACGTGGGGCCAGTCACAGTAGAGACAGAGTGCAAACGGCTTCATTCTTGGTTTACTCAAACCGTGGGTACAGGCCACGAATGAGACGAACAGCAGCACACAGCGCCAGGCGACTTGATTTTTACTCGAGACGTGGGGTCAGCCACGGTCGAAACAAGCAGCAAGAGGAGCGATCGGCTTCCGTCTTGGTTCAGTCAGACCTGGTTTCTAGCCACGAGTGAGACGAGCAGCAGTAGATAGCAACAGGAGACTCGATTTTCACTCGAGACGTGGGGTTAGCCACGGACGAGACTAACAGCAAGAGGTGCGAACGGCTTCCATCTTGGTCGACTCATACGTGGATAATTAGCCACGAAGAGATGAGCAGCAGTAGATAGCACAGGTGACCTGAGTTTCACTCGAGACGTGGGGTTAACCACGGTCGAGACAAGCAGCAGAGGTGTAATGACTTCCGTCTTGGTTCACTCAAAACGTGGGTTCTAGCCACGATTGAGCCGAGCAGCAATGGACAGCAACAGGTGACTTGATTTTCACTCGAGACATGGGGCTAGCCACGGTCGAGACAAGCAGCAAGAGGTGGAAACGCCTTCCGTCTTGGTTCACTCAAACGTGGGTTCATGCCACGATTGAGACGAGCAGTAGTGGACAGCGACAGGTGACTTGATTTTCACTCGAGACGTGGGGTTAGCCACGGTCGAGACAAGCAGCAAACTGTGCAAACGGCTTCCGTCTTGGATCACTCAAAACGTGGGTTCTAGCCAAGAGTGAGATGAGCAGCAGAACAGCAACAGGTGACTTGATTTTCACTCGAGACGTGGGGTTAGCCACGGTCGAGACAAGCAGCAGGGGGTGCAAACGGCTTCCGTCTTGGTTTTTCACTCTAAACGTGGGATCAGCCACGAGTGAGACAAGCAGCAGTGGACAGCAACAGCCTGCTTGATTTTCGCTCGATGCGTGGGGTAAGCCACGGTTTGAGTCTTGATCGAGGCGTGTGGCAGGCGGCGATGAGCCGCACGTTCTTCGAATGACAGAGACGTGTCGTCGGTTGTGTCGCCCGGCAGGGGCATCCGGCATCTGGGTGGGCTTCGGAACTGTCTGCTCGACAGTCTCTAAAAGAGCTGCAAGCGACAGGGTGGCTTCGTCAGGAGTGTCGTCCGGGAACCTGATGCGTTTCTCGCCAGCAGGGGCGGGTGACAGCGCGTGGTGCGACGACAGTGTGTCGTCCGATTTGCGCTTGGGTGCCGTGGCCGGCAGGGGGGGAAGCGGCACGCCTGTGCCCTTCGTGGCTTGAGGTGGATGCGACCCAGTCCTGGGTGCGGGTCTTTCGTACCGTTGATGAGCAGGAGGGAGGCAGCATCGGGTTGACTTGGAGGTGGCGGGCATTGCCCGTACGACACTGCGGCTAACGCAGAGGCCTATCCGGGAGGTGTTGGACGACAAGTCGAGCGGCGAGTTTCGGTCCGGAGAATGGGCGAGTGTCGCACGGCGGAGGTTGCGCTTGGCGGCCCGGTAGGAGTCTGTGGCGATTTGAAGGTCGTGCCGGAGGGACGACAGATCCAGTGGGGCGAGGAGCGTCAAGCGCTGGCCCGGGAGGAGTCTTTGGCTACTTGAAGGTCGTGCCGGAGGGACGACAGATCCAGTGGGGCGAGGAGCGGCGAGCGCTGGCACGGGAGAAGTGGAGAGTAAGGCGATGCGACAGTGCAATCGGAGCGGTGGCTATCTTCGGCGAATCATCCAATTTTCCAAACGACAGTCGGGGAACCGAGGAGCGAGGTGGCGTTGGAGACACCTCTGGAGGAAAATGAATGGCGATAGCGTGCGCGCTGTAGCTTTTATAAGGGAGGACCGCACTGCGCATGCGTGGTTGGATATGCAAGCAGGCGTCTACAAACCGGAAGAAACCTCCAGTGGAACATCACATTCGAGGAATGTAATGCTAAAATTACCAGATTAAGTTGTTTTGGCAATAAAGAAATCATATTTTCGTCAGATTTGACATTCCAACATGTAATAGATATCCGTGAACTACGAGTGGTTTAACGGCGATATTTGCTCGTTTGCGAGAAACGACTAATCCAATATCGAGAGTGCGGAGGGAAATCACACGAGCGGGAAATTACACGAGCACGATAGCGCGAGTGGATTTCCTTTCATCCCCCGAGTTACTGGACTAGCAAATATCGCCATTAAACCGCCTATTTTCACGGATATGTGTTTTAATAGTAAGGTGTGACGTGAAGCTAACTTATCCATTTATTATTTGAAAATTTTATTTGTGAATCATTATAAATTTAAGAACGTTTACATACAACTGATATGTAAATACCTTAAACTTCCGGGTTAAACTTCTTGTCTACAAAAGTATCAACTACGGGACGACGTCCCGTTACCCAGTCTCAGTCGTAGATTTTTGTGTTTAATGTAAAACAATAGTTTTTCTTACTTTATTACTTTAAATAAGATATAGAGTATAAAATGCCTTATTTGCTTGAGTTTTGTAGGTTTTTAGGTATATTTAGGCGTGTTTACAAAGTTTCAGTAGCCTAGTTTTCGTACCGTCAGAACTTCAAAAGGTGGCCGGGTTGAACCATTCCTCCATGGCTCCAAAAATGCAGAGCACAAAATTTTCTGTAAACACGGTTCTAGTAATTTTTTTCACAGTTCAATGATTCAGCCAATAAACTGTGTAGAAGAGTGCTGAGTTAACGCCATCACCTTGGAACCATAGCACCTGACATCCGTTTTTACAATATATCACGAAAATGGCTGCTCAGACATGAAAATATGTTAGAAAATGTAGAGCATGGAATTGTCTACCAAAATGGTTCTATTCGTTTTTAAATTGAGTCAATGATTCAGCACATAGACAGTGTCAAAGAGGCAACACTCATGGTCCCCAATGCACACAATGTACATTACACTTCATATAGTAGGGCGGCTTGATGCCAAAAATTGATGGAATTGTTCACTTTCTGTAAAAAGCGTGAAATTTGGTATGGCTGCACATGAAGAGTAACTGGAAAAAAAAAAAATAGCTATGATAGCTGGTTTTGTAGGCCTCGGATTCCAATAGTCCGAATCAACCGGTGGAACTGGGTGCGATGAACGTGGCAGTTGAACCGAAAGCCGAATCCACTTGTTGAGATGGTCCCCGAAGTGTCCCAAGGGGCCAATTTCAGCCTCTTGGCAGTAGAAGCAATCCAGTCCTGTGTAATTGGGTTGGTAAAGGCAGTTGAGGCATTGGTGGTCCCTTACGCTTGAAAGAGCGGAGCGCCGACTCCATTAATTAATAGACCCTTCCCTTGGAAAGTGGTTCGACAGAACAGTTGGTGACTTGGAACTGCGAGGTAATTGAGCGCCTTGACGAGTGTGAAAAGAGGTCCACTGGGCCATCAATGGGACGAGGCAGTATGAACTTATCAGCAGAACGCCCGACTTTGAATTGAAGCTTCAGGCGAGCATAGGCTTCCTTAGCCTTGAGAGTTCCTCTTGAAGCGCCCGCAAACCCGGAGCAAAGATCAGAAGCTTGATGACACCAGATAGGTATGGTATGGGCTTTGAATGAAACACATGGCTGTACAGAGTAAAGTGCTAATTTACAGGAATGGTTAACTGACCACCAGTAAAAGAACTTTTATTACTTTTAAGTTAATTGCTGGAAGTTATTTTCTGAAATTATTCCAAGGTTGATAAAGAATGGCGTTTACAGTTACTGTAACATATTTGCACTTATTACAAATTAATGTAGTAATTAATGTAGCAATTTCTTTTATTTTCTGTGTACTCAAGTTTTGTGATGTGTTTCAGTGAAAGTAAGGTAGTCTGTTTTTGGCTTAGGTTCATCATCAATATTAATAATGAGGATTAGGGATGTGCGATACTTACTCAATACTGCGATACTCGAGCCGAGCGGAGTATGAAACTTGAACTCGGCTCGCTACTCGTGTCCATACTCGAAAAACTCGAATCCGGCAAAAATGCGATAACTTTGTCAATTTTTGACCGATTTTGACATGCCAATATACCAAATCGATCGTCTCGACGAGAGCTTTCCAGTGGTGCAGATTAAAAGTCAATAACTGAAAACATTTTCAAGTTATATTCTTAAAACTTGAAAACCATGATCCACACAGTCAACTAAGCACCATCTTTGTTCCTATTATTTTAGCAAATTAAATAGAAACTTGCAAACAAAATATTTCCATCAAATACTCCAACTCGACTCGAATTAAAATATTTCTACTCGAACATCCCTACTGAGGATGTACCGGTTCCAATGCCAGCACCAGTACTACAGCAGTACCATGATACCCAACACTGTTACCAATATCCACAAACTTGACAGATAGCAGCACATGCTGTTAAAGGGCAATTGCATCCATTTTTTACTTTTGGATCATTTACCACAACTAAACAAAAATTGTGGTACGAATAAGTGACGTACGTCCGATACAACAATTTAATGACTGCAACACCAAAACATATAATGGGTACCGCCATTGTTTCGTGCGGGAACAACCGAAATTATTGCCGATAAATGGAGCTGTTCTGTTTTGACTCCGCTGACGGCCTTAGCTGGCCACTACTGTCGTGCTGCTTGCTTACCAGTTATTTAAAGGACGAAAAAAGGGGTAGGGGGTAGAACATGGAGTTGTCTACACATCTACTCGAGGCAAATAACTTCCACTTGAGAATGAAGATTTTTTTTCGTGCAGGTGCTTCCTTGCAACAAACGCATTCAACTTGTCGCCGGATGCAGCTCCGACATGGGCACAAATTCAGTAAAGCTCTCTTACAAACTAGAAATTATTATTTGTCTCGAATAGTTCGAAGACAAGTCCATGTTCGACCTCCCCGCCTCCGTTTTTCTGCCACGACCGTAGTGGCCAGCTAAGGCCGCCAGATAGTCAGTGGGCTTCCGTCGGCTGAGCCGAAACAGAACAGCTCCATCTATCGGCATTAATTTCGGTTGTTTCACACGCAGTAAGTATATTGTTGTATCGGACGTACGTCACGTATTCCTACCACAATTCTTGTGTTTAGTTATTGTGTAAGTGATCCAAAAGTAAAACATCTTGTCAAAATGGACATACCGTGAACATCTTTTCACTGTTAATACTTACTACTTTACCACCTTAATAATTTCTATAAAACTGTGTGCCATTTCATGTATTTTTTTATTTAATTGATAACTAAAAAATAATTAATCCCCAAAATCAACTTTTTATTCTGTTGTTTTAATGGCCATACTTTGGTAGTAAAATGGGCTTTCTTGGGATACTAGAACCGGAACCAGATGGAAAAAAGTGGTACCAATAGAGCCTTATGAATAACATGCTAACAGATTTGCATTTATTGATGCGATTAAGAATTAAACATTTTATTTGTATGGCCTAACGAAGCATCTGAACTCTTTAAGCCCTAACTGACCCCACCCAGCAAATCTGCCAACCTGTTAGCTTGCAAACAAACTTCATGAGAACTATGCATAACATAAGGGCGGTAAAAGCGAAAATGAAAACGGCCGCTGACCTTAAGAACTGCCACCCCCCGATGCACACACTCCCCCCTTTGTGTGGTCTGCGTTCTTTACCACACCAGTTGGCGCACCAGTTGGAGCTTAGCAGCCCCATGTCTGCAGTACACCCCATTGCCTGTTCCTCGGTGCATGACGAGTTTGCTCCGCGTGCATTTCAACTTCGCTCTGTGTACATTCCACCTGAGCGTATTATATATAGATGACTGGGGGCCCTTTAAGACGTTAATAAAAAAAAAAGCCATTAAAAAACTCCTACGGTTCGTGTACCGGTTGAATCTTGCCCATAAATGGTCTTATCCTAGCAACTCAGTCAAAAAATCTAATTTGTCCCTGGTCAAAATTGGCTTCTAATCGAAAAAATATACTACTTGTAAATTTCCTGCATTTAGTTCCTGTAAACAGCATCCAGGAACTGAATGCAAAATTTACAGGCAGTGGACCTGGAGGCGGTCAAAATTGGTTTCTATTGCCTAACCGAAAATATAAACTACCTGTAAATTTTTGCATTCAGTTCCTGGATGCTGTTTACAGGAACTGAATGCAAGAAATTTACAGGTAGATTTTTGTGTGTCGGCAACTAGAAAGTTAAATAAAAGATACAGATTTAGACCATTTGTAACACACACAGGCGTTTTACCTACGTAGGCATTGTGTTTCCACGCATACTTGCTAGCATTCCCTGTGCAACTACCAGTTTGAATACTGACACAAAAATGTGTTCTAATGTCGCACATTGTCAATAGACGTTTCTCCTGGGATCAGTACTGGTTCAGTACTAATCACATCGACTTTTAAAGGTAACACGAAGGCCCACTGGGAAAGGGGAGGGAAATTTGAATGTAGTGGACTTGGCAAAGTTCGTTGGTGGTGGTTGTTGTGCAAGTCTCATGACTGAAGAAAATTTGCAAGTTTGAATTGTGGAACTTGGACGATTTTTGGTTTGCGTAAGTGACAGTCTTTAAAGGTAACAGATGAGAAAGAGTGACTTTTCACTTTTTCATAAACTTTGAAGGTAAGGTCTTATCTTTGAAACAACCAGCAGTTTTGTTCCATAAACAGAGCCTATTCTCCACAGTTCAAACACAGTGACAATAAATAATTTAAGTCTTTTCACACCGAATAAAGGAAAAGAGGACCCAAATTCATCATTCCTAGGCATTGTGAGAACAAAGAAACTGATGAACGGATGCTTAGCACTGGCACATTTAGACATGTTTGGAGCAATGATAATGAAACGTTGCAATGAACATAGATCACTGTCAAACAGGTGAACAAAAGAACACTTAACATTAAATGGTCACACAACTGCTAGCTGCTGGACCTGCAAATATGTTTTAAGGCACAGTCCAATATAAAACTTACCTGACTGGTTAGCAACTGACAGTTCAAATTGGCATTCTTCAAATTTTCGTTTAAATTCGAGGGCAAGTTCAGAGGTCTGTAGAACACAAACAAAGTAAAGTAGGTGAAGCCTAACTGCTAACAGAGCCTGTAAAAATGACTTGTCAATAGCCACCCATCACTTCATGACAAAAGGCCTATTCTGACCCCAGAAAGAAATGAAGTTAACAATGCAATAATGCTGTCTTATATACCACCCAGTAATTATTAAAATAAGCAGCCCAGGTGACTGTTGGACAAAAATAAACTTTTCCCTATGAAACTTGTCAAAAGTAACAGATTTGGGTGGTCATATGAGAGAGAGGGAGGAAGAGAGAGGTAGAGAGGGAGGGAGGTGTGGCTAACTGAAAGCTTAAAACTTTTGTGATTAGTAAGTTAGGAGAAGCAAAATTTCGGAATTGCAGTTAAAATCACAATAACAGTTCAGCACATTGTTCACAGTCATTACATACAGTTTGTTCATCTTTTGTTTTAGTCTAATGGCTTTGTTGCACGTTAGTAATTTAATTATGCCTGAAACATGCAAATTGGAAAAAAATTTACATTATTATTAGAAGCAATTATGTATCTAAGCCGGTATTTATTTAGCCATCAACAAAGACATGTTTTAGAACTGAATTGAATTAGAATTTTTTGGGGCTTTGGCCCTTGGCCTACGCCCACGCCCACCCTAACTACAAAACTCACAAACAACAAAATACAAGACTGAGTCACTCATGCAACAATACTTCAAACAACCACCAGCCACAAGAAAGTAATGGTCTAGAACACATTGTTTAAGTAACTTACTATTGTCTTAGTACAATAACTGCACTGACCAGAATAAATACATTTAAATCTCTGGCAGGAGGAAACAGTATGGAATTTGATCTATGCCTGAATTTTTTCACACATGCCAATATACTGCAGTCAGGTAAATTTAGCCATTTGACATTATGTTGGGTCATTAAATGTTACTTTAATATGACAACAACCAATAAAGGTAAGAATAGGCAACAAGGCCTTGTCCACTGAATAGATAACATGTTATTTAAAGGAGGCTGTGTGCTGTGATTAAGCAATTATCGGCTTGTCACCAGTGAACTTTATTTTTAGTATTTCTTGGATTTTATTGTATAAAATCTGTAAATAAATAACATATCCTTCGACTATTTAATAGAATACATTTTAAATAATTAAAATACAACTTAAGTTAGAATGTTAATTTTAAACTACTAGAATTAATGCTGCATAAAATGCTTGAACAAGTCGGTAAGTTACTACAGTGCTTTTTTTTTGGGGGGGGGGGAGGAGTATGGTTCTCTAGAAAGTAGTACCTTGGAAACAAAAATGTTATGCCTGGTTTATAAATATTTATTTGAAGCGGACGCACAACACAACACTAGAGAAGTGTTATTAAGCAACGGATCTCCTGTTACCCTTTCCTGACACCCCAACCAACATTACCCATTTCTTTTAAGTTTGTGGTCATGGAGTAACTGAATAAATATTCACACCTATGTAAAGGAGCCTTGGCTTCACACTGAATTGGAGAGGACACCTCAATTCCAAAAATTCCAAAAACCTGAGGGTTTTCACTTCATTCAACATCACGAACAGGCCTTGTATTGCAAAACAGTGTAGGCCAATCAGGCCTATCTTCCATAACTGGAACACTCAAGAAAATGGACCCAATCGACTCGATCTTTTATACCAATAACGTACCGAACTTTATCTATCTTTCTGCGAAAAACAGTAAAACAGCAGTTACGGTAAAAACAGTCGTAACCGCACGCAACTGTCAAGTCAACCATTTTCGAATTCATGCTTGCATTTTGATGTAAACACTTTCTATTTGTTTTAGCAGGAGCCTATAGAAAACAACTAGGAGCGTGTGTGGCTGGTCTATGTTAGGAGCGTTTAATTTAGTACGAAGTGCGAACGCCAGAAGGAGCAACAATACTGCGCCTGCGCCAAGTTGTCTAAAATTGAAACTTCGCACGCGCTACGAAAGCAACGCTCTATTTTATTGTTGGCTGGAGCAACTTACGAACAACTGATTGTCTGTTTTAGTTTTTTTTTTATTATTACTTTGGTATTGTTTCCATGTTAAACACTGTTAAAATAATTTTATTTTGAACTGCGATGACGATTTCTAATTAAACATGAAAACGTTGACTATGATTATTTTATTTGCAGCTGCAAATAACTACTTTAAACTTAATGTGTTCTACCATTTCACTAGGTATTATTTAATCTTTTACTTCATGCTTAAAAGCAATATTTTAACGTAACTGATTCTTATGAACCCTACTGAACCCAGCAATTTAATATAAACGAACTTTACCGAACATTTAGTGTATCTTGTTTTATTACAGAGAACTCCTTACAGTGTCCGATCTGTAGTAACCATCCATAGACCAGAGGCTTAACCTCGAAACCATCCTTCTATTAATCATGCAATTTTTATTTACAAGTCAGTTTATTTTAACAATAAAAATGTTGTGTGGTAGAAGCGTAGGGCTCGCGCGGGACAGGGAGCTCGTTCTCGTTCGTCGCCAAGAAAATTGGAGAAGGCTGGAATGATGAAGGCATGGGATCGCTCACAGGGCTTCTGTGTCTTGGCCCGGAATGACACACGGGTAGGCTACGTTACCACAGAGCAGTTATCAAGGAAGAAACAGTTTGCCGTGGTAGCAGAGCTTGAATCTCGCTGCAGCGGAGACACTCAGCAAGGGCCACGAGAAAAACTGTTTTGCTAGTTAAGTGGCTAAGACAGCACGAGGAGAGCAGCTCTTTAAGGAGCGGATCGAGTGAACGCGAGGACAAAGGATAGATCCCAGTCTGGAAAGAGGCGTCGAGTCCTTGGCTGTTCGATCTCGAAAGACTTTATGAGAGCTGATATACGAAAATCGTCTAGGCGACCCGAACTACCAGCCGCTTTGAAGACCGTGTTGAGAGCGGACCGGCAAACCAGTAGATTCCGGAGTCCCTTGACAGAGGTCATTGAGAAAATTCTGAAGTCTGGAAGAGAGGGACTGACTGGATTAACTTGCCTCTGAAGACACCAACGAAACTACCGTCGCCAATGGCCGTTGTATTTTTTGTTGGCAGAGGCTCGGACAGCTTTGGAGGCGATGCGGGAGGCCTGTCCCGTAGAAACGCCTGTCTCTTTGAGTAGTCGGGTGATAGTAGCTACCCGTGTAGTCGGAGTGGTTGCAAGCGGTGGTGAAACGCGGCCCCTCTCTGCTGGGAAAGGTCGAAGGAGACCGAATCGACAAGAAGATCGAGAAATAGTGGAAACCATGCTGCTGCTGGCCAAGTGGACGCTATCAGAAGGAACAGGCCTGGGGATCGAGCAATCTTGTGAAGGACTATGGGAATAAGCCTGGCCGGAGGGAATAGGTAACCGAAGAAATGATAGGGAAAGGTCATCCATGCCCCAAGCCTGGGGATCCGGGACCGGACTGACATATTGGGGAAGTCTGGCACTGAGCCGCGCTGCGAAGAGGTCCACTACAGGATGGCCCCACAGTCTGACGAGAGATTCGCAGACGGATGTCTTGAGAGTCCACTCCCCGGCAAGGGGGGTGGGGAGGAAGAAGACACCGGTGGGAAAGAGAATCGGCAATACAGTTGCGTTGCCTGGAATTTGTAACGGAAGGAGGACTGTTCGTAGGGAAATGCATAGGTTCAAAATTTCAGACGTGAGGTGGTGTAAGGATCCCTCCTCCCTTCCGGAGATAGGCGACAGCAGTTGGTGTTGTCGATATGGATCTGGACGACCAGGTCCATGATAACGTGCTGGAAGTGTTGAAGACCAAGAAGGTCCTGAGTTGCTGGATCCGAAACTACGTGGACGTCGACGTGAGCCCCCAACCCTGTAGGGACGTGTCTGTGAAGAGGTGGAGATCGAAACAGGGCTCCTGCAGGCGAACTGTTTGGGTGAGATGGAGGACATCCATCCACCAAAGCATCATTGTCAATGGAAAGGTCGAGGATTGATGGCGTTGAAGGATCATGGGAGAAAAAAGTGTTGATCGGTCCATTCGTAGATGCTAAGTGGTGGACAGGTTGGACCATCCACCTGCCGCAGGGGACGAGCAATGCTAGGGATTCCAACTTGCAGATGAGAGAATTGAGGTCGGATTAGTATGTACAGTCGTAGGTGTAGAAAGGCTCTTATCCTGGAAAACAGGTGGGACTCGGGCGCTTTATATAGAGGCATGCGCGCATGTGAAGAAGGGAGCTACGCTTACGGCAGCACAGCCAACTTTTCATCGCTAAGGATTAAGCCTTCAATAGGAAGGAACTGCTATACAAGTAAAAATCAGGTAATGCATGTTTTCGACCGCAATAAAAACTACACAAGTATAACGGATGCGACGTGAACACGTTCGTACCCAAAGCAGTATGATAAGATGACGGCACTGCTTGCATTAATAAGGAATGCGAAGCAGCGCCCCTGGTAGGCGGTAGATGGTACTGGATTATAGGGCAAAAATTAAACAAACGATTAAAATAAACGATTTAGCATATTTTACTCAAGGGAAGTATTTTGCAGAGAGTAAGAAACTAACAATTAAGTGGGAGGGGGGAGGGAAGAGGATGTAATGCAAGCTTTGCTAAACTAATCTTTGAGAGGCACATCTCGTAATGCTGCCACTACCTAATCACGCTTGCTGGAATTATGGAACGGATTTGCAGCGCCACCACATCCACCAACTTTAATCACGTGCCCAGACGAAACCAATGCTTTAGCAAGTGAAAAGGAAAGTTTAGTGATAACAATTTGTGCTGCTACATAGCATATTATATTCTTTGATAAAGTTACTGCCATCTGTTTGTTCTACATTTATTTTTACGCATGTAAGTAACTTATACTTTTCAGACAGTAGTTTGTAAAAGAGTAAAGTAGTCTGAACTAATTTAAAATTGTTAAATGAATGGGTTAGTAGACAACTAACACAAATGCCTACAAGAAGTACCTTATAAATCATTAAAATCTCCCCCTTCCCCCCACAAAAAATATTACACAGTGAAAGGTCTGGCTTTACTTTAGCTTGCTAATAACTTAACACTAAAGGTGGTCTGCAGGACTTCAGCAACCCTTCCACCAAAAAGTAGAACTTTTCAGGAATTTGGTTACTCTTGCACCAGTATTCATTCAGGAGGGCAAGGTGATCCCCTCTCCCTTCCCAAAGCAAACCTATGAGCAATATAACCTGACGATTCATTTAAACAAATTTCTTTCCTGAATTTCACACGGTTCAAAGCATAATGGGTTGAGTCAATTCAGCAAATGGATGCTAATCTATATGATGGCCCATAAGAACTATGAGACTTGTACATTTTGTAAAATTAAATTCTTTTTTGGAGCTGACAAAATAATATAAATAATGGCTGCTATTCTGGACCACCCCATCCGGTATTGGACTTGAAAACCCTTTAAAGTGGCACTATCATCGATTGAAATGCGAACAAAAATATCGTGGCGCCATCGAGCGGCCGTGATATTGTTAACCTTTATAACTTGCTTCCAGGTGCACGAGGACGAACCAAATTTTCACTCAATAATTAAGGATGTCGTGGCTTGCTTGCTTCGTTAAAAGAAATGCCGTTATGAATTCCTTCGCTTGGTGCAAGCAAGTGTTAGATGGTACTACATAGCGCTAGATGTTGTCAGATTTCGTCTGCTTTCAATCGGTGATAGTGCCACTTTAAGTATGGGTGTGCCCAAATGCACCTGCTGTAAAATCATTGTTTACAGCTCTTCTACATATCAGATCAAAAACTTGCAGCCAATTACAGTAAAACAAAATATGGGATATGAAAGCAGGATCATTACGAAAAATACACGGTGGTCGACGAAAAACTGACGACCCAACATTTTCTAAGTCCAATTTTCTAATCAGCACCCCTCAGAACCAGGATAGGAGAGAAATCAAATCTAATGAAACGGGAATATTTGTCCTCTCCTGGTTCTGAGGGGTGTAACTAGAAAAGTTGGACTTCGAAAAACTTGGGTCGTCAGTTTTTTGTGGACCACCCTGTAATGACAGGTTTCATTCCCTTACTTCAAGTGGGTGAGAAGCTATGATTTTTTTTTTCTACAAGTCAGTTATAATTAGACCTTAACGCAAATACAGTCCTAACGAATTCATGCATGCAAAAAGTTCGGTTGATCAGGTTACCCGATAAAAATCACCGAGAAAGGGGGAAAAAATTGTTACAGCCCATGAACTCGTGTAGTTTTTTATTATTTTTTTTATTAAGCTCTAACGAAATATGTATTTTCGCGAAAAGCAATGGACATATTGATTGTAACTTACTACTTGCACGCAATAGATATTCATTAAGAGAGACAGAAAAAAAACTGAAATAAATGGCTGTAATAGTTTTGGAGAATCATTTTCTTCTAATTACGGGCTGTAACGAACTAAAAATAAAATTGAAAATCTCCGTTTTGAGAAAACGCATCTGAAAGTCGGTATTATTTAAGCTACTTAGCGTGTTTTCTCAGATGATAGTATGAAGGTTTATAGGCTTTTTTTCAGTTTTAGTATTGCATTGTAGTAGCTCTTCTAATTTTTTATTATTGCGATTGAAACTTCATTTTTATCGTGATTTTCAACGACGAACGAAGCACAAGCACTTTCTTGAAATCTGAAGCGAACTACGGCGGTCACGTTGAAATCGTGCGCGCGTAGCCAATGAGACCGCGCCAAATTGGTAACGTGGTGCTTAATTGCCGATGAAGGAACACGACCTTCAAATGTTTTGGAAAGCTAGTTTGAAACAGCGAAAAAACAGTCTACTACATTTTGTCTGATTGGCGCATGCTGAATGGCCATCGAGAAAATATTTTTAGAGACTCGGATAGTGAGGAATTCCAGCTTTTCAACGAGTCCAAGATGGCGGTACCCAGTCAAATGGTTCGACCGCTACTGCTAATGGAAAATGACAGATTTTCTGCTTTCTAACTTCGGAAAATTGAACCATAATGCAATTTTTGCAGTTTTTAATGAAACTACACTCAATTAAAGTGTATTTCTACAATTATAGACATTGGCAACAACATTTTGCTTACAGAAATCGATGCGCAACATATCGGATAGTGAATTTCAGCAGTTCATTTGTAAAATGTAAAGTTCAAACAACAAACCCAAAAAGAAATTTTTAAAATACCTTGATAATAAATCAGTATAAATCTCACAAGCCTGAGTAAGAAACAGCTGAATAAGCAACTTTTTTAATTGATATGGTACCCCGGGTCGGAAATATGGGGGGTGGGGAGGAGAAGAGATGCACTGTGAATTCTTAATCTGGGGAAAACGAGTATGGGGGGGGG
>JAHWFP010103285.1:0-33644 GCA_023313725.1 Lithobius niger | reverse complement strand
TAATAACCTTGCTGTCGACGTGCCATGAGCCTCAACCCCCCCCCCCCCCCCTGTTGATTTTTTTTTATCTGAAAATAGCTTTAGGACTCTGGCACTGCATCCGGAGAAAACCCAACATTCCAAACAGAAATGAAAACAATCTGTTAAGAAGCACAACTACAACAAGGTTTTTCACTGTTTCATTTACCACGTATAAATAGACGCGAAAATAACGATAAACATAGCGAAGAACGTCGGCGACGAGCAATGCTCAAAGACATCCCCCCCCCCCAACACCCAGAATAAAAAACCCAGGGGGATTAGCCCCTCCACGCACCAAGGCGCAGTGTGGCTACTGCACTGTGACTGAGGTTGGCGCTAGTGACCTAGCTGTCGACGCGCCATGAAGCCTCATCCCCCCTCCCCTTAAAGCATGACAACTTCGGTGCTGAAACTACAGACACTGGCTAAGAATTCCATGGGTTAACCACCCGTTCATCACAGAAAAAGCATTGACTAATATTGAGCCGGGATATTTTCCCCGCAATTTGAATGATGTCCTCGAGTACTGTTAAGTGTGAGAAGAAGAAAATAATTGGATAATTAACATCGAGATGACCATGAAAAGCTGATAGGTAAGAATTGCGTCTCCCCGATCAAATCTTTCGTGTATAGAAGGCAGATGGAGGCGCTGAAGACGACCAGAGGTCTCACGGACATGGGGATATGGCTTGAAATGTGCGCACGGAAGAGGGCTAGCCGAGTAAGAAAGTTTGCAAACAGCTGGACACCATTTGGTGAGTCTTACACTGGCACTTTTGAAGTTTGTCGAGGTGAGAGAAATAAGAGGGGCGGCAAATTTCCGAATTGTAGTCAAGGATAAAACGTACGATAGTTTTACAAAAGCATGGCCAAAAGGCGGGAATCATGGTAGTAGAATTTCTTTATAGACGTGTGATCTTTACGGAAGGCTGTGCGAGTGACTTTATGAATGCGTTTGTCAAATTTTAAGTTTATCGTCAACGACAACGCCAAGATCGTGGTGATATGAAGCTCGTTCTAGCAGCTGGCAAGAGAGACAGACAGTATTTGTTACGGCTATGTTACGGGCAAAGTGGAGAACTATGCACTTCTAAGGATTTAAGAAAGATGGTCTTTAGGAAGCTTTACGTAAGCCGCTTAATGTTTGCAAGGCACTTCAACACAAAAGTTGATGTTTGCCAAAACTTTGGTTACACAACTTGTTAAATCATCTAACGTATCAGTCTAAGCCTATTTAACTAGTAAATTAAACCCCGTACCTAAACCGTTTAGATCTAACTAGTTGTACCCCCGGCGTAATATACGCCGGGCTAGCCGGTTCCTGAATACCTGAGCGAAATACTGTAGTGGGCAGTTTGGAATGAAAAGGGTGCCGACTGCCCCCTGCTTCCTCCTCCGAACTCCCCTGCGGCCTACCCAGTTGTATCGTCTGATTTTCACCCATGCCCCCCCCCCCCACGTAACTCCTTTCCCGTCCCGCACCACCTCCCCCGGATTCCCAGGTTCCTCTATTGAGTGGTATGATTATCCCCATCCCTGCTCCCCCTCCATTTTAACCCATGCTAATTTGTTTTGTTATGGAAGTAAATGTTTTTTCAATAGAGGACTCTCAATTGCCCGTTTCTCAGTTCTAATACCAAGCGCAATAAACCCAACAACGGTCGTGCATGCTGTGATTGTTACTGAACCAACTTTGAAACACTTCACGTCGGCTCTAATTCCTAATATAGTGAATCGCCAGAGATATCCACATGGGGGGAGGAGGCTTATTTTTTTTTGTAAACAGTTCTGATTGGCGGGACGGACTTCGCTGCAAAACTTCGGTACCTAGCTCCTACTAGTGGTGATTGTGTTTAAATTGACTTATTGCTGATTTATTATTGTTGTAGTTAGGTTAGGTTAGGCCAGGTTAGGTTAGGCCAGGTTAGGTTAGGTTAGGTTAGGCCAGGTTAGGTTAGGTTAGGTGCATTAGGTCAGATTGAACGGATTTCTTCTGTACGCAGGTGGGCTAATGGAGAGCTATATGTAGCGAGTTTTGCTGACTGTTTAAGAAAACAAATTATGCGGACGGGAGGTAACATTCCTTCCCCCCCCCCCTCACAGATTCATCTGTGCTTAGTCGTTTGCCAACCCCAGCCGCCCCCACCTGGTAATTTTGAAGCGTTTATTTTTATCCTAGTTGCAAAATGAGCTAACGAAGATGTGTTCAATGTTCACGCCACAAGTATTTATCTGGAGGCATTAATTCACTGTAAACTACATGCGTTAACAAACACCATAAAATCTTCAGTGAAGCAACAAGATCTGCACCACAAGGATCAGGTTACAAGGAAAACATGCAAATCGAAGGTGGTTTGCATTCACACGGCAACTTAAAATTAAAATAAGTTTGATTGGCACAGTAAGCTTGTGGGTTAGACGTTGGGTGTATAGAGTGGCTGTCTGGGATAATAATAATAATAATAATAATAATAATAATAATAGCTTTATTCATGTACAAGTACAGAAACAGTTAAAAACTGTGTAGTAGTACAGGCACGAAATCCAGAAGGACTTGTATGTGCAAGCAATATTTCCACAAATCATTTATGGGCTATTTGTTTATATAGTAAATTAGAGATTAGTACATATGAAGTGTAATCTAAACAATGGTACAATTAATCAAATTTTCAATATGTTAATAACGCTGTTTGAGAATCCATTTTTTAATTTTTTGTTTCATATCATTCCAATTTTTTATATTTCTTATCTCGATTGGAAGTTTATTAAAAAACAGTGGTACAAGATAGTTCATACCTCTTTTCCCGTATGTATTTCTCCACTGTGGTTCAATGAGCCAGTTGTTATTGTTTCTTACAGTTCTATGTATTTGTTCCTTATTTTCCAAGCTGTAATATTGTTTTGTTAGAATGTTATACATTACTGACTGTTCTACATCAAGAATTTCATGTTGTTTATGGATCTCCACTATAGTGTTTCTTTTTCCATCTTTAAATAAAATTTTTAAGGTTTTATTAACAATTCTTTGTATTTGTTGTAAAAGACTTTACATAATAATATTAATAAAAATAATAATAAAGGTTTTACCCGCTAATGAGTAAGGTAACTGCAGGGTAAACCACTTACATCGCCCCCAAGAACCAAGCATTAATACGCTCGTCGTAGGAATTTCGAACATCCCATGGGATAGAAACACCATCAGATAGAAAATGTGCATTTGCCGTCAGATGGAAATTTTTTCCCATCAGACAGAATTTTTTTCCCCAACAGATAACATTTTTTTCCCATTAGATAGAAAATTTTTTTCCCTCACAGATAGATTTTTGCTTGTTTGTTATTTTCTGTCCGGGGCTACTCGTATTTTTTGATGAGCTACGAGCTCCTGGTGATCACCTTCGTTTTCCACACGGAAAGAAAAAGGTATTGCTGAACAGACCTGCTTCTTAACGACCTTCCATTGCAATTGATTATTTTGCACAAATCTCTTTGATACCTGGATAGGACAACCCATCTTTGTTACAACACATCGATCTGACCGTCACTCGCCATGGACCAAGTTGGCGGCAGGAAATGTCAAAGCATTGCACATTTTCGCAGGGGAAAAAAGTTTATAAAGACAGAGTGTATTTTAGATATGCGAGTTATAAAAATCGGTGTAGTAGCAGGCTTCGTGCTAAAAATGGTACCACCATTTTACTTCACCAACTGCTAAACCCCTCGTTAGATGTCGTGATCAAGAGGCAAAATCCCCTCCCCACTTATTGCTGACATAATACTAAAAACGCTCTTTTAGTAAGAAAAAAAAATCCCTTTGTATCGAAAAAAAAATCCCATTGGATAGAAAAAAATTCCCGTTGTATATAAAAAAAAATTCCCAGTAGATAGAAATAAATTTTGCAGTAAGGTCGAAAATTTTCTATCTGGCGGGTCGTGCAATACATTCTATCTTCTGGGTTTTCGATCTGACGGGCCTAACCCACGCAAGGCGTTAACCGTCGTCGCGTATACGACCGCAGGCGGAAGCGAATTCCAGCAATCCACAATCCTGTTGGAGAAAAAAAAATAACTTTCTGCAGTCTGTCTGAAAGGTTTGTTTTTGAATTGTATGATGATGTCCGCGAGTTCGGTTATTAAGGTTGACAGAAAAAAAGGGCAAGAAAACCAGAAGCTGGTCATGGATAATTTGATAGATCAAAGCGGGATCGGCCTTGAGTCTATACGTAATTCCAAAGGTATTCAGGCCCGCACTACGAAGTCTTTCACCTGCCGTTAGCATGCGTAGTTCATGTATGGAACGAGTAAATGTCCGCTCATAACTATTGCTTCATATTTACTCGATTAGCCGACGATTCGTGCTATACCAGGTAGAGTGGAAAAGGGTGACTGGCAGTGGCCCTCAAGCTAGTTTATTACATACATATACGGCGTAATTTGACGTAATATGACGTATACATGACGTAATGTCACAGAAATTTCACTATTACTCAAATTGGCTTTATGTTAATAATGTTCTAATTTTGGTTCAATTTTAATCGCATTGTAATGTGGTCCGTAATGAGTTAGAACGAGCATAAACTGTTCAAGTAAAATTGATTTGCAGTTGTGGATTGCTTCAAAAATATTTACCTGCTGAAAGTGCAAAAAACCACAACTTCTTACAAAACAGAAATATATTTTAATTTTCACCTGTTTAACCTCTTACGGGCCTTCTTCACCTATAAAAACGACCCACATCACAAAACAGTAAGTAAAAACACACACTAGAACTAGTGAGACACTTCTAGTGTGTTTTTTTACTTGACTGTTTTGTAATGTATGTATAGTTTTTATAGGTAAACAAGTTTCGAACCCTTCACACGCGGGTTCGATCCTGGTGAAGGGAAGTGTATATGTACGGGTTTTTCTCTGGTTGTTTCCCGCCCGTTGCACGAGGGTTTTTCTCCGGGTGCTCCGGTGTCCTCCTTCATGTGGAAAAAAAATGTCGTGACCATTTAATATCTCCCCCGCTTGGGCCTGCAAAAAGCTCTAAGCTTATTGGCTGACCACGTCTATTCTAGTCTTATTCTATTCTCGTAAGAGGTTAAAAGGTTAAAAATTATAGCGTGTTTCTCTTTTTATGAATTTGTGGAGGTTTTTTGCCCTGTCAGGGGAAAACATTTTTGAAACAACCCGCAAATGAATTAATTTTTATTTGAACAGTTTATGCTTGTTCTAACTCGTTATAGAACAAGTTAGAATGTGACAAAAATATTGTACCAAAATTAGAATATGATGAAAATGAAGCTTGAGTAATACTGAAATTTCTGTCATATTAAGTCACATTTAGAGCGAAGCGAGGCCGAAGCCGAGTGGAGCTCCGGTTAGGAATCCAGTCCAATGAACCATTGTATTCGCATCACGAAATAACAATTACATCAATTAACACCAGATTTTGTACATTGATAGCTTTCACCCAGACGTGGTTTTAACAAAGGAAATTCAAAATCGGGCATGTTTTTGAGGAATAATCAAGTTGACAAAATACCACAGGCAGTGTGAGCTGCTCACCTATTTGCTCACCACTAGTCGCAACTGCCGTCAACGCCATCCAGCGACGCGCTACGAAAGAAATGCACAAAAAAAAACAAGATGCGATGACATAACCAGAAAGTTGAGTCACAACGCTGTCTCCGATGCAAATACGGGTTATTTTCAATCGCTGCCCTCCATTTTGTCAACAGTGTGACTGATATCGCCCTAGTTAAGTCATATTACGTCAAATTACGTCATATTTCCAAACTGAATATATTGTTTTTCCTATTACTTATTAAGGGCCGTATCTTTGGACTTGGTAGAATGGAGATGGCAGGTGGAAATTGACGGAGAAACAAGTGATAAAAACGATCGGGTCGGATTGCCGTTGTACGGATACTAATTTAAGTTTCAGATTGATTTACATGATGGTCAGTCAACGAATACTCGCCCGACTTAACGAAAGATCCTCTTTCCTGATGTGAATGAGATGGGGATGAAATTTATGAAAGTTAGGGGGACACGATGTCGCTAAAATTGGAAGGATATGGTAAATAGAAAGTCGGGGGGGGGGGAATAAATTCTAATTATGTTTTAGGCTACCAAAGAATAAGACTGCAGGATGAAAAACCATCGAATGCTGGTCGGTTGAATTGTTCCATTGGAGTTAAGTGGGGCACAAGGTAATATTTACACGGGCTCGAGCAGCGCAATTGGTTGCCAGGGCAATACACGGCTCTTACATTGTTTCCATTGGAATGATTACATTATAACAGTGTTGGCGATTTTGTTATTGATATCGTGACAACTATAATTTTATCCTTGGAGGGAAAACAGATTGTCTCGACACGTCTTGGGCACAAGGCTGACTGAGACAGTGTGTTGGCCTGAGTTTTAGCGATGGTATTCAAAGGCCAAACTGGGTCGCTGCAGAATTTCCCATGTTACATAATTTTGCAAAGAATAACGTTGTAATGAAGAAGACGCGCTTAGGGTTATTTTTTTGGGATGCGGAAATGCTGCATTAGCTCAGTAAGGAAGATTGACTATCTTAATAGAAATTGTTTGTTTCGTTTATTTACCTTCTGGTTAATTGTTTATTTATTGCGTTTACGCGGTTGCCTAGCGACTCAGTTATAACCCAATGCTGTGGCTCACAGCGAAAATTATTTACCGAAAAAGAAATCGGACAACTTACCGGATATGAAAGCAAGACAGCGAGGAGACGTAACCATGGTGATGTAATCAGGTTGGCGAAATTGGGGCCAAAAACAGCTTGTGGGAGATTGAGTTGTCGGAAGGAGTAACCCTTCCATTCGCCTTGTTGCCGTTTTCTTTAGTCTTTTCCTAGAGTTGGTTTGCGCAGGTGCATGAGACTCTGGTGCATCCCCTCCTTTAATATTCTGGCTTTTGCTGCTGACATTTTAGAAAGAAAAAATTTTTTTTTTCCACCTGAAAATGGTGTAGAGTTGTGCTATCAAAACAGTGTGTTTTTATCATACATGATTGAAGTCCTCTCTCCAGCAAAACTAAAACTGTTAATTTCTCCGTTTCTATTCAATACATTTCGACCAAACTTGGCCAAATAGTAGATAGCACCTTTTCCCAACTTTACACCAACTTTTATGCAATTCCGTGCAAGAGTAAACGTAGGGAGCCACACGTAAATTTGAAAACTGTTCACTTCTTGTTCTTGTTCTTGTGTGACACTGTTTCAGAAAATACTACTGCACGTACCCAAAATCTGAAATACGACCTTAGCCAGAAATTTCCCTGGACTTCATCCTCAGACAGACCACTTTTTAGATCGGTCGATCCATTCCGGAGTTACGGGTCCCTGAACGTTAATCTTGATTTATTTACATTGTTTTAACCCTTGTAATTTGGGAACAACGCCACTCAGCAAACTCCAGATCCATTCTTCGTGCACGAGTTATGTCTTTGCTAAAAGGTTCATTGTTGAAGGGCAATATGAATGAGCGTAACCGGGTGCGGTTAACGCTCGCTAAAACCTTTTGAACCCTTTGAATAAGCGTAGGCCATGGCTCTAAATAAATAAATGAAATGAAAAGAATCCGTGTTTCAGCTAAACGCATATAGATTCAAACCTAACTAAGCTACGTTGTTAATTTCGAGGCTTCCGGCCTCGAAATTGGCAGCTACAAACGATAGGATGGCGTATTTATTTCGTAGATGCAGAACTTTCAGAGCTGAGTTGAATTGTTTCAAAGAGGCCCGTAACAATGCATACATAAACCTTTGTAGCACGACGCCATAGCCGTACAAAAGGTACACGGATTACTAACAAAAACGTCAAGTGTGCCATAAAAAAGGGGGTTATATGATTGAAGTTTCAATTTAACTTGTTAAAGTGTACACGGATAAAATTTAGATTATTTTTAATTGAAATAATCAAATGTACAATTGAGAAAATTGCATCTGTTAAAATGTAAAGCACAACAGCACTTAAAACAGATGCAATTTTCTCAATTGTACAATTTGATTATTTCAATTAAAAATCATCCAAATTTTATCCGTGTACATTTTAACAAGTAAAGTGAAACTTCAATCATGTAACCCCCTTTTTTTATAGCACACTTGACGTTTTTTGTTAGTAATTACTTACTCCTTTGCACCTTTCAGACTTGTCGAAATATCGGATTTGTTGGGACACTGTCCCGAAGTGGCACTCGGCTTGTCGCCATAGTCGCCAGGACGAGGTGGTGTTAGCCCGTTTGCGTATTGGTCACCCCAACCTTACTCATTGCCTCCTTTTGAGGGGGTTATCCCTCCTGAATGTCACCGGTGACGACGGCCACTTACGGTTCGTTACTTCCTTGTTGAATGTCACCATCTTGATGGTGACGTCCGTAGCCGTTTCCATCTTCTGCGAGACATAGCGCGTCAATTGGGCGATAATCTGCCCTCCAGTCCGGGATTTATACATTTTTGCAGGAGGTACAGATGTCGGATAATATCTAGATTCGGGGCTTGTTTATCACCTCTGTAATGTGTGGCGCGGTGGTAACTAGGACCACTGCACTGAGATTAATGCTAATGACCTAGCTGTTGACGTGCCATTATACCTCAAACCCCCCCCCTCCTTAAGAATGGTAGGTTCATTTCATCTTCCTCCCTTACGAGATTTTCGATCGGTGTGTATCGTTTATCAGTTTATTGATCGATTTTATTAAGGGCCCTGACCTGAAGCCTTATGCCCTACATCATACATCATACACCATATCCTACGTCCTAAACACTATAGCTACCGCGCACGTTATCCTGAGTACTTTCCACAGAACTGTTCAGAATTGAAGCGAATGTATCAAGCTCCGGACTGTACACTATAGGCACAAAGTACTTGGCATTTGGCAAAGTAATTTCAAAGTAATTACAAAATGGCAAAGTAATTACAAGTGGTTATCGTGGCTGAGCGGTGAGAGAGTTCAGCCTGGTTGCTGGAGGATTGCGGATCTGGTCGAACCCCTGGAAAGGGGACCTTGGCAAAGTCCCCGCCAGGACTGCCAGCCAAGGTAGTGTGAGAGGCTACCATGCTCCTTCAGCGGCTATGGGATGTATTCTGGCAAATTCTGGAGATTCTGGACAATCTTTCGGCCCCGACGATGATCAGAGGTTTCCCCGATCAATCCCCGAGCTGGCACCTCCCTTTACCGGATTTCTTCTTCTCTAAAAAAAAAAAAAATCAGGTATTGTTCAAAATTGAGCCGGTTCAGCCATACATGCTCGTCAAAATAAAAAATAAAAAATTCAATTGACATTTATTCTGAAACAAACGTAATCTTGTGGTAAACTATGCAAACAGTCTGTATTAAAGACTGGCCTTGCCAGGATACAACTGCCCCAACTGGGACTCGAACCCAAGGACTTCCCACTGACTAGGCCGGGCGCTCTAACCACTGCGCTACCGGGCTCCAGCCGAGCTAAGTAGCTATTCAGTCTTTCTCACTGGTGACCTAGAGGTCACAAACATACACACACAAGGAGGGAAAGCTTCTTGGGCTAACACCGACAAGTTAGCACTATAAGTAGTAAGGAAAATGTGCCTCGTTTTTAACTCAACATAGCCCTTTCGTTTTTTTAACGAAAGGGCTATGTTGAGTTAAAAACGTTGTATAAAGCACCGATGTTCCTTACAACCATCTTCTAACGAGACTCGTACAATACGATGATGAAAAGTGACTGCTGAAAGGTTTCATTTTTGAGGTGCAAAAATTACTTGTTCCTGCAGCTTGGTCAGCGTTTTTTTTTGACCCCCACCTCACCCCTTACTTCACGGGGCCTAAAAGATTTATGACCCCCTCCCTATAGAGGGTCTAAAAATATTCATGCCGCCACCCTCCCTCCCTCCAATTTCTTCCGCCCTCTTCCGGCGATGAATAATAACCGGTCCCTTCAGTTACTTTCATTGCCGTAAATACCATTCGAAAATTAATTTGTTTTTAATTGATAAGATCGAAATCTCTCGTGTGGTTCCTTGTTTCTCTAAAAAAAAGGTCACATGCTAATGAAAAAAAAATGCAACTGCAAAATAAAATAAACAAAATTAATGATTAAACTGAACGTCACTACATTTCTAGTTGTAATTGATTTATCCCATCTCCCAAAGATTTCCGCTCCCCCATGGCGAAAAAAACGTGGCATCAGTGGGAAAATCCAAACGGAAAAAAAAATCGCAGGAAAAAAAAAGTGAAAAAAATGACCCATTCACTGTGGGACAGAAAAAAAAACATACACTAAGGAATAACTGCCAAAATTTCACAAACAAACTTTATCTTTAAATTTCGGATAAATTTCCTTCTGCTACAACAGCAGCCATTTCAAACAATCTACACAAAAAACTGCTTTAACTAGGAATCTCCTTGTTTCACATATTACAAATACACTCAAAATACACATATACCCACTCACACGAAACAGACTTAATACATGAAACAACAAACACAGACAAATATTAAAAAAAAAATCTGTATAATACACAAATTATGCGTACACGCCCAAACACCGAAACATGAAAATTCTCAAACATAAACTGTGCTTTCTTTCTTTCTGGCATAACCCTTGATCAAAAAGAGTCCTTGTTCCCTGGTATTGGAGTTCAAATTATAGTTCGTTGCCTTCGAGTGAACTCTAATCCGTTTTTATTCGTGTACCTTCACGGCTGTGAGTATGGTGATGCGAGCTCTAATATTTTTTTCGAAACGGCGAAGCCGTTTTTTGTTCAGTTAATTTTTTTTTTCATCTCGTAAGGTAAAACATTGTAAAGTTACCGTCCAAGGAGAATATTGACGCAGCTTGAAATATGTACACAAGATGCACTATGCATACGACTGAAAACGGACCGTATATTTTTAAAGCAGTAAGTAAAACGTGACCTTTATTTCACAAAGTAGTTAAAAGGTAAATAATAAACAAAAAATATGCAGGGAAAGCTCTACACACCTAGGCTGACATCTTGGAAATGAAGATGTTGGGAGAAAGAAAGACGGAGGAGGTAGATCCAGTGGCGCTCAGGCACGACGAGATGGGGGTGGAGGGAAAAAGGGGAACACTTTTTGTCCCGGGCCCCACCAATCAATCTACGGCCCTGGGGATGGAACAGGTCGATATGGCTGGAGGGGGGGGGAGGGGTGTGATAGTGTGAAGGCAAGAGTTATGCAGGGATGACTCGATGGTTTAGTTCATTTTGAAGAACTTCTGCTGAGCTATAAAGGCAGGAATGTTAGCTGGAAAGAATTAAAACAGGATCGAAGGCAAAATTGGATCGAAAAGGGTTAAATCAATACGGATGCAAACCTATTTACGTTTTCTTTTGGACTTAAATAATGTCAGACTGCCTGAGCGGGGAATTGAACCCGTGACCTTTAAAATCAAAGCCCGAAGCCCTACCCCTGAGCCATGATTAGACACAGCTCAGCGGAAGGATTATGGCCTTTGGTTTTAAAAGAACATAAGGCCTTCCGGCGTTTGCAACATTTATACAGGTTAGAGTTAATGTCGCAAAATCAACTCGCACACACGAAAATGTCTGTGTTGGAATCATTTACATAAGTTTGAACTAATGTCACAAACTGAGTCATGCAGGAAAGCGAACAGGGATGCATGTGCCATTAATTGGTCATGGGTTCAATTTCCCACTCAGTCAGTCTGGCATTTAAATCCAAAAGGAAACGAAAATAGGTTTGCATCCATATTTTATTGAAGCCAGTATAGTATGTTGGGTAGTGTACGAGTCTGGAGATTGTATGGGATTTTGCTATCTGACATAGTTGAAAACGTTTCTAGGTCAACCATATGTTATTAATAGTTGGGTTGGAAGTGAAGCAAAAGAGTTGAGTGGAAATGTCGATTTTGTGTCCTGGGAAAATGGATATTGTGATAGTGGATTCGTAGTAAAGGGGCGAATAAAGTGAAAAGTGTGATTTTATACCCTGGGGAAATGGAATGTTGGACAGAGATTTTATTGGGAGCCAAACAATTAATATCTGAAACGCGACGGGTTAGACGATATCATACATACTCCGTTTGTTCCGCGTAAATTTTGGGGCACTCGGCGCATGTGTGCCCCCAAAATTCGCCCAGATCAGGAGGGAGGGGTTTAGTAACACGAGGTTGCCTTTCGTGAAGCTGGTAGATTAGAGTTCCGTTACATGTTAAATTTCAAGCTTACTGGTACTAAATGTCAATTGAGCTGTAACTACTTCTTAAACACTACTAGGAAATACTATAAGAGTAACTGGCAAGGTTTCTCTACCATTGGTTCCAGGTTTGACAGTTTGACAATACATGACGCCTATAGGTCCTTTGGTTGCAGAATTCTTGTTTCTTCTAGCCTAGTCTCCTCTGGCCAGTTGTGGTGCTGGCCCCTCCTGGAGTCCAGTCTCGAGTCTAGTATATGGACGACATTACATCATAGCTGAAAATAATTTCTAGGCAATGTCTAAAAATAGGGATGACGTGGTCCATTCCGATAAGGACCTTGATCGTGGCATGAGCCTGCGCCCTGCATTTGGGTTTGTGACCCGTCTAGACTCCAGCCTATCTTTGACCGGACCCTGCACCCCCAACACCAGTATGGGTCCAGTATAGCTCCGGTATGTGCTGCTGACGTCACAGCCCATTCCTCATTTCCTGGTACCTTCTCTCATCATTAAATCTAAACTTAATAACCTTTTATATAATGGCCTCAAGGCTGCTAGCCAGGCCGTTGCAACTTACTTCATACATGGAAAGGTATAAATGCAATGTCAGTGTTAGTTTTGCTTCAAATGACGTGTAAGGCACTAAACATTTATTTAAATAGAAAAATCATGATGACAAATGCGTATCTGACGATAATTTGACTCGATAAAAATCTGCTTTATAAACAAAAAAATATACGTTTTATCGGTAATCTACTTAGAGAGAATTAACTGAAAATGTCGACTGTAAGTCGGACTAAATGCAGGTGTTATTACGATTTACGCTCATACTTTGCCAAAATTTAGAGCTTTTTTGGAGCTTTTACAGTAAATTCTTGTCGAAAGTGAGCATAAAACTTTCTCTAATTCCTTGTTTTTGCTCGTTGTCAATAAAAATGTACTAACAAAGCTCCAAAAAAGGTCCATTTTGAGAAAGCTGAGCTTAAAGATCGCCACATCAACCGCACTTAATCCGACTGCACGACAGCGACACTGAGGCAACGCTCGAATTCCAACCAAAGGATTCAGAGTTCCGTTTTCTTCTTTTGTGGGGTTTTCTACTAAGATAGTAAAACGACATCGTGGCTCAGTCTTCTATAAAAGCTGCTCCGTGTCGTGATGCACGTATCACGTCACTGCAGAGGGTCAAAAGGTCGCTGTTCTCTGACGTCAATAACTAGCTCAGTGACGTCACAACGCACAGCCGTCATTCGTCGTATAGGATTAATGCCATAATAAATGTTCTGTGTATGAACCAAGGGGGAATTAGAAAGCGGCAACAAAAACTAATTGCAAAAGAATCCAGGGAAATCCGTTCTGCAAAGCTGACGGATTTGCCGGAATTAATTATACATTGGAAGGAGAATGAAACCGCACTCCTTCGTCGTGTTCGTCTTTATTCTTTCAAAGCTCCTTTCGTGGCGAACGGGAGTTTCACTGTCACATCTTTCCACTTCTGGCCTTGGCGCCATCTTGATGGTTTTCGTCGTCGTTTCCATCTTCCGCATGACATTGTGCGTCAATTGGGCGATAAGTCTGTCCTCCTGTCCGGTGTTTTTCAATTTTTGCAGGAGGTACAGATGTATGACAAGATTTAGGTTAGGGGTTTGAATAATATCTCTGTAATGTGTGGTGCAGTGGCAACCCGGACCACTGCACTGTGACTGAGGTTGGCGCTAATGACCAAGCTGTCGACGCGCCATTAAGCCTCATCCCCCCCCCCTTGGCGCTTAGTCTTAGAGAGAAATTCGACATTTCTGCACGTGTATAACTGTGCGTTTTTTTTTTAGTTATGATATCCAGGTGGTCCAAAGGTCCGTTGCACCCCACCAAAGGGAGGGGGGGGGGAGGAGATTGAGGTTTAATGGCGCGTTGACAGCTTGGTCATTAGCGCCAACCTCAGTCACAATGCAGTGGTCCGGGTTGCCACTGCACCACACATTAGAGATAATGGCCCTCCAAAGGCCCTACAATTGGAATTAGGCTCCTGACTCACAGGACTTTGTTTTCTCCCTAAGATAGGGGCCACCCACTGAGCTTGCGTTGGGGGCTCCGTGGAAACCTTAACCCCCAGATGTAAAATTTAACTTTTTTTCTGTGAGGAATAGACTTTTGGTTCTAATTGGTGAAATATGCCAGACAACGGGATAACCGAAAACGACATGCTATTAGATAAACGGGATGCGTTTTATTACATCTTCAATGTAGCCCCCTACGCCCACATGAGGCTTCCCTGCACGGTGCAGGAAATTGTACGGGAAGCATTCGTGTGGGCGTGGGGGCTACATTGAACATGTAATAAAACGCATCCCGTTTATCCAATTAGCATGCCGTTTTCGGCTATCACGTTGGCCGGACCACGCGCATATTTCCACAATTGGAACCAACCGTCTATTTCTCACATGAAAAAAGTTAAATTTTATATCTGGGGGTTGGGGGGGGGGGGGCAGGGCGCCCCAACGCAAGCTCAGTAGGTGGCCCCCCATCTTAGGGACAAAACGAAGTCTTATGAGTCAGGTACCTAATTCCAATTCTGTAGGGCGTTTAGTGGGGTGGAATGGACTTTTGGAACACACTGTATAGCAAAAGCCGGAAAGTCCACAAATATAAACGGGGTGGTCCACAAAAAATTGACGACCCAACATTTCTTAAGTCCAACTTTTCTAGTTAGCACCCCTCAGAACCAGTAGAGGACAGAAATCTTACGTTGTTTTTAACCTCTTCTGGTTCTGAGGGGGTGCTAACTAGAAAAGTTGGACTTAAAAAATTTTGGATCGTCAGTTTTTTGTGGGCCACCCTGTATTAAGACTCGACGTTTTGGCTCAGAGCCATTTAATTTTTTTTTTTAATAACGGTTCTGTCCGTTTTTAACTCGTCCTAGCAAGTTCTGCCTTGTGAAGATGGACATTTTACTTGTAAACGACTAATAATGCCTTTCTTGTGTTATTTGCAATTTCTTTTTATTTGCTACTCTTGATACTGGCTACCGAGATAAACCGAAACGTCGCGTTTTGACATATATTTGTGCAGTTACCGGTCTTCACTGTGTAACATTCTACAAGTGCTTTTTAAGTGTAATATACGTTTTTTTTCCATTAGTTTTGTCATGGGGCGTGATTTTTTTAAGTAATAAATGTTCACAACCCCGAGTTTAATTCCGAAACTGGAAAAATACCTAATGCTTGGAAATATCAGCTTGTGAATATAACGAGGGTTTGAGAACAATTTTTAAACTACGCCTCAGTGGCATTTGAAACCAGAATGTACCATCTCCTAAGTAGTTTTGTTACCCCGACGAACCATCGCAAACTTGCTGACGATTATTGCAGGACGAACATCAGTTACTAGCAAACAGGGCGCATCCACCAAAGTAAAGAGGTGCTTCATTTCTAATGAAAATATTGTTTCATAGGTTTAAAATAAAACTATGATCCTTAACATTACTATAAGCTTTATGACAATATTATCTACTAGAAGTCCCAGGCGTAAAACACGCCGGTCTAATGTGTGCAGAGCGTATCTTGAGTCCTGCAAGTATTTTATGAGCGGCTACGTCTTCCTTGGCATCGTTTTTGTAACCATCTTGGATATCAACAAGGCACTCTACTACCAAAAAAGTACAATCGATTATCTGTGTTCGTTCCGCGGCGAACTCAAGATAGGCCGCGGACACTGTAGGTGGTTTCCTGCGAAATTACGCAACCAGGGCATTACGTATAAAAGATGTTTTCTATCCCAGGGTGTTTCGTATCCAGGACATTTTCAATTCCAGGGCAAGTGTCTGTATTAACTCCTTCTCCCTTAAGCTGAGTCCTTCAGCAAACGGCGGTGCTGTTTGCAGACTAGCGTAGAAAAGCCGTTTTATTAGGACATTTATTAGGACGTTTTATTGAGACATGGTTAAAGAGATTTGCTCCTTTAAAGTATACTGTTGAAAATACAAAAAAAATAAAATCAAGATGAGAATACGTGAACAGATTTATGTAACTTACAGTGTAACTTTTAAACTCTAATTTTAAAAAAGTGCTAATAAAGAAACCAAAGGAATTACGAAATTACTCACAATAATGTAATTCTGAGGCTTAGCGTGGGTTGTTATTAACCCTTTAATGCCCATGACAAACTGGATATTACTTTTAAAAGTCCCATATGATAGTTGGGTCGGTCGCGGGATTCGATCTGGCATTCATTTGGTTTGCAGACGAGGACGCTGACAATTGGGCTGTTGCTGCTCGCTTTAGTCGGGGTCCCCCGGGGAACCCTCACAAAGCTCGCGTTGCGTGTTGGGACTTAGTTTTTGGCCGTTCTGTAGAGGTCCTTTTAAAGGGAAGCAAGGCTAAAAAGGGCTAAGTATCACAAGCAAAAAATCAGGGGTCAAAATAAAACCCAAGAAATAGGTACACAAAAACAAAGTGGAACAATGGACAAAAAATCATGAAAAAAACTTATAAAACGTATTTTGTAAGGTCCTGTGTCTGGGAAGACCCTCAGTCAAGTTGCCCTTCACCGTGTAGCATGCATAGACCATGCGAGAGGGCAGGCCCAACTTTCAGTGAAAGGGCACGTTGAGACTTTATTTTTCTGGGGACTTTTTTTTTTTGGCTTTTCACTCAGTTTTTTTTACCATTTTTTGTCCTTTCTTGGGCTTCCTAGAGCTTTCTTTTTGCTCTTTTTAAGGGCTCTAGGCCCTTTCTTCTCGCTACTACCAGCATTTTTTAGTCCAGAAAGGCAAAATATGGCATGTTTTTTCTTTAAAAAAGGGCATGTTTTCCAAAAGGGGAAGGGGCAATGCCCCCCCCCCCCCATCTCTCCCCGCGTGCACGCCACTGGCCCGTCAGGTTTTGCACTGGATTAGGTATTTTTCAGAATGCTTTCTTTTAGTTAATCCATTTCGATAGAGCAGTGACATTTGCCGCCGTATTGGCACCAGTAGGGGTTTTGGAGGGCGTAACTACAAGGTGCACTACATAAAAGTGGAGGGAAAAACAACGGAAGAGCGGATTTCTTAGGCATCGGCTTCAGTATGACGCCCTTCTGTTTCTCTCTGAAGCGCCCCTTGCAGCTAACCCATTAAGGCTCCAGCATAGAGTTATATACAATAATACTACGTCGTGTCACTGCTCTATAGGACTTGATGTGTTTATTATGACCTAAGCTTTTTGATCGTGGTGCGTTATAACCACTATAACCAGGCAAGATAAGTCTGGAAACGTTGCACGATTCTGTGTAACTTGTGCACTTCTTTGGCTTATTTTATTAGTAGCACTGTTTATGCCACTATTCTATCCACCTCGGCCGCACAAGACATTGTTTCCCCGGTAACTAGCACTCTCCATTAAGCTAAGACCCGATCGATGAACGTAATTACAAGCAACTCCATTAAATCCCAGGATTCACAATAGTGAGAGATGTAATTTACGATCTCACCTAAGCTTTAGGCGTAGAATTCGAGCCGTCTATCGCTAGCAGTAAGCTTAACGCTGTCGCAGACACTTATCGCAGAACAGGTAAAAATCCTTAATGCAGATTAGCATTGTGTTTCAGCAGGGGGGGGGGGGTAAATTGAAAAGGAATGCGACGGATCTTCGCTTCTAATCAAGTCACGAAAAAGTGCTTCGTAACGAAAGTGTTGTTTGAAAACTTGTTTGTTTTAGGCCCCGAAATTTTACTCTTTGTCGCTGTTGAACAAACTTGTACAACGCTTTCGTTGTTGGACCACTGGTGCAGCAATGAATTTATGTCATGAAGCCATACTGCTGCAACAAGGAACCGTTGTCTTACCGTAGGGACCATTGCTAGGCTTGCAATCTAGATACATGCTAGTGTGTCACTGCAAAGTATAGATGAGATTTGATTGTTGTCAGAGCTTGTTTTTGTTGTCCTATGAAAACTGTGATATCCACCCAAAACCAAAACTGGTATAAGAGAAGCCTCCAAGTTTCCAAACCAGGGTCGGCCTTGGAAAGTAGTGATATCATGAAACCAGGGAAATGCCAACAAGTTTGATCGTACTAACCAGGAAAATTGGCGCATTGTTCTCTTCTTTAATTTTTTTTAGCCAGGAGTGATTGTAGTTATCTGCAAATAAGACAAATTTAATAAATGTAAATGTCAGATCTGTAGGATTGCGCAGTCCTAAATCCAACATGTTTCAACAGTATAAAGCTTAAGACAGTGCCAGCTAGTAACTTATCGCTAGGCCTGGAGCACTTGCTGCACAAGCTAGTAGTTGTGTCTGGTGTCTGTCCTGGGCTTAAGAAAGTAGTCAGATAAAGAAATTAAAGGAGAGGGCAATGGCCAAGTTTGCTCCCTAATAGGATTAACCTTGGCGGCCTTTGACTGGTTAAATATCACTACTTTCAGAGGCCTACCCTTTTGGAAAGTCGGTGGCTTCTCTTATGCCAGTTTTGGTTTTTGGTGGATTCCTACTTACGCAAGTAGGAAATTTCCAAATTAAAAGGAGAGAGAATGCGTGTTACAAATTGAGGACCAGCTACGACGATAGGTAACAAATTAATGTTGTCTTAATCTTAAAAGGTCCCAAGTTAATGTTGTTTGTGTCATTTTGGTGTATAGGCATTATGTGCACAACCAGTGTTTCACTCTTCGCTTTATATTTTCCGGCATTGAGTTTCCGGCAGTTCTGCTTGGGGAAGCTTGATAATGTCTATCGCAATGAAAACTGACTTCTCCCCGTCCCCCATCTTAGTTCTGACTGCACCGAAGCGAATGTGCAACCGATAACAAATTGAAATAGATTTTGTAGTACTTCACAGAGCAACTTAATTCAATTTATTTACATTAACCTACTTATACCCACTCTGATGAGTTTTTTTTTTTTTTGGGGGGGGGCGGATTTTCGTACGGTTTTAAATTATATGGGACTGAACTGGGACCGAACTGTTGCACTATCTGCCATTTTGGGACCGAATTGTCGGGGACCGAATTATCATGGACCCACACGTCAAAGATAATTAAATAGGGAGACATACTACATTAATTTCTTTGAGGTGAAATGGTAAGTTTTGATCACGCATTTGTGAGGGAAGGAGTGACCCCAAGTAGCTGGCTGGCTTCGATAGCTTCGCATTGGAATTTAGAAAAGTTGAAACCGATGGAATCCAAAACCCTTGACAGATTGATTGACTGACTCATGCTTTTTTCGTGAATCGATGGCCGGTCTACCAACGGGGAAGTAATCTCGATTTCCGAGGAATTGATCGAGCGCAGATCTTTTGCCGATAAACGCCCGCCTTGGCCAACATCATCAGTTTTGATCACCAGTCGGGCTGCTTCACCCCAAAAAACCATGTGCAAAACACGTCCGACAGAATTCGAATCACCATGATGATGGCTAAGGCATGACTGTGCCTTTTTTTCCCCTTTCGACCGTTTATTTGATTCCATGCCTCGCCGCCATTTTTCTTGCCTCGTGGAATTCTCCTTTGTAATGGTCTTCTGTCGGCTTGTTCCCGAATATCAGATTTGGTATTCAAGTGTGGACACGCGCACGAACAAAAACGTAGTCATCAACGAGAAGCTAGATAGCATTCTGGAAGCCAGTCGGATGTCGATGTTGTGTATGTAGACAAATGTACGTTGTTCAGAATTTTACGCACGCACAGTGGTTGCAATTTGGTTTTTGACTTGGGAATGGTGAAGTTGGTCAGCAGTGGATCATTTCACGAGGCAGTAGATTGTTGGATGTTGTTTTTTTTTCGTCCAAAGTTTACATGAACTGGAGGATGCATGGGTGAATACAATTTTCTCAATAGTTAATGTAAAAATAGGCTTAATGCCAAAAACCAGAAAAACTAATTCCGGCGATTTTAGGCCTAAGTAGTGGCATAAGCGTCATAAAAACAACAGAACTTAAGACCCAGGCCTAGCCATTGCCCGGCTTACCTACGTTTCACACAAGTCGTAAAAAATGACAAAGGGGCGTCCTCTATAGACGCATAGCGATGGCAGATGACATTGGCATACATGTTGTTGGCGCATGCGTATTGCGTATTCACCTCGGTTAGATTAAGTCAATTTTGGCTAAAAGCTCGTTTATAAAAGCGCTAGAAAGCCGTAATGTTCACAGGGGGGCGGAGGAAGGAGGGAGGCATTGGCCTTGTCCTTTTCGCTAAATGCCCTTTTTGTTTAAAAAAAAACCGACCTGTTTGTGCCGACAGTATGTGACATTTGCTGACGGGGCAGTGCCTGAGAAAGGGCCTAACAGCCCAAAATGGCATAAAAGGCCAAAAGCTAAGTATGTGCCAAAAAAATTAGGGTAAAAAAGGTGCCCAGAAAAAATGTCAAGTCAAATTTATTGTTCCTCTTTACTAAAAGTTGCCCCTGCCCTCTCGCGCTACCAATGGGGACAATATTGCTAGTTCGTAAGTGCACCCTAGTGGGCATGGGAAGGGGCTCGACTTGCTAGATCATTATGATTTAGAGAAATATAACTTCGTGTATTTGACCTAATATGGTATTTGTAATTTCGTTTGCCTAGTGAATACTCACTAATGCAAATTAAACCAGCGGTTTCAACGGTACTAGAAACAATGCTTTTCATATTTTCGCAATCTGTGGACCTTCAGGTGCTTCATCGACGCTGGTAACGCCAACACGGCGGAGCTGACTTCCTCTTCTCGTTTGAGTGAGATTCGCGAGAGACCAATCTTATAATGTATTTTTTTTCCAAATTTTTCTATCTGGACTCCTGAAATCATAAAGAAACTTTATGCTACCTTCATTCGCCCCAAACTCGAATATTGTCTTGGTCTTGGTCCCCCAATTATGAAGGCGCCAAACAACAAAATTGAAAAAAAAAAAAGTACAGGGTGGTAACTCGGCACATTCAAGGATTTAAACATCTTACTTAACGAAGATTGACTAAAAGGACTCAATCTCCCGACACGGCAAGATCGTAGACTGATACCGATTTCGCATTGGTAAATTCAAGTGGCCCTGGCCGTGTCAAGGAGGGGTGAGCACCGTTTTATTAACCAATGCCTAGGCCGGGCCGGTATTTCGAGAGCCGGCCCGGCACACACCAATAAAGCCAAGACCGCTTTATTAGCTAACGCGAAATCGAATTAGGACGGAGCTGGCCGGCGCCGCTTAAATCAGAATGGTTTATGAATGGTGCTGCAGTGTAGCGGCAGAAAGTGGAAAGTGTCAACTGCCACAAACCGACACGTGGCGGTGCTGTAAATCGTGATCAGCGAGCTGTGGAATTAACCAACATGAAAGCGTGCCGTCAGGACAGCACCGGTCCCCCGATAGGCACTGGCCGGCCTGGCCGCTTGAATTTACCAATGCGAAATTGGTATGAGAGGTGATCTCCTCCTCACATATCAAATGCTATAAAAGTCATTGACTTACCTTGCAACGAATATTTAAACTTTTCTCTCTTTAAATGTACCCGTGGGCACACTAGGAAACTTTACAAACCATCCTATCACAACTATTGGTTGCCCCTGCTTCACTGTCCGTTCCGTTACGGCTTGGAACAATCTACCTCAAAAAGTGATAGACTCTGCAACTGTGAGCATTTGGAAAAAGCGTTATGACGAGTGCTGTGCTCAGCTGGTACAATAATCTTTGCTTTCATCAGCTTCTCTTTTATTATTATTATAATTAATTAATTATCTATTTACTGTATTTACAAAAAAATTGTAACGCCCTATAAAGAGCATAACAACAATTTCAGGTTAAAACAACAATTAAAAAAAACACAGAAGAAACATGGCGGTTACCTGGTGCTCGCAGTTCTCGCCTCTGCTCTCGTCTGAATGAGATTCGTGAGATACACATTCCATAATTCGTCATTCCTGACATAATCACTCCTATGGCGTAATAATATAATCGATCTACTTCCATAGGGCAGTGACACAACGTAGTATTATTGTGTATAACTCTATGGTTGAGTCAGTAACTGGGTTAGCTGCAAGGAGCACTGGAGGGCAAAAAGAAGGTTGTCTTACTAAAGGCAATGCTATTAGACTGGATTTCTTAAGGCTTTAACGCGCGATTTTTGTTGTTGGAGAAAACAACTTTCTTTTAAGCCTAAGAAAGCCGCTCTCAAAGCACTGTCGTTGTTTTCCGTTACATTTTAATCTAGTGCACCTTGTAGCTATTACCTCCAAATGGTGTCTCGTAGCCAATATGACGTCACTTGACGCTGCTATATAGCGGTAGCGGACCCAACGTACTATGAAATGAAGGTTGCCACAAACGTGAAAACACTGTGGATCATAACCCATAACCGCCTGAAAAAACTTTCAGACTCTTTTTTTTTAGAGTCCATATGGGTCGGTTTTCGGATTCGAACCGGCACTCTCTTGGTTTGGAGCCGACGACGCTGACCACTGGGCTGTGACTGCCCGCTTTGCTCGGGGTCCCCGGGGACCCCTCACAAAGCTCGCGCTGGGACTTAGTTTTTCGCTGTTCTACGTTGAAGGCGTACGTTCGTATCTAGGCGGTTATGGGTTAGCTGAGGGTTGAGAAAATACTTGATTGCAACCAATAACCCATAACCGCCTGAAAAAAACTGTCAGACCCGGGCTGACACGGCTGACACGGCCGTGTCAGTATGGCTCAGCGGTAGGACCTTGGCCTTTGATTTCAACGGTCCTGGGTTCGATTCCCCGCTGAGGCAGTCTGACATATAAACCCAAAAGGCAACGTAAATAGGTTTGCATCCGTATTTATTAAACCAATCTCGAGCCCATTGGCTTTCCGTCCCGTATAATAGATTTTAGTCCTTCTTGCCTAGCAGGGTACTTGATCTAGTAAAGATCTAGCTCTTCCAAAAAATGAATAGAATTTAAGTCATTTAAATTTTTCTTGAAGTCAATGTACGATTTGTTACGGATATTTGCATTTTTTTACGTTTTTTGAAGGACTTCGAACGTGTTCCCTGAATTTCAGCACCATTCAGTGCTGACATCATTAGAATAACTCTGGTAGAGCCGAACTATACCCGACTTAAATAAGACTTTACAGTTAATGTTGCACACTCTAATGAAGTATCTAATTAGTATATTCCTTTACTAGAGTTCTAAGATGTCTATTTAAAGCCAAACTGAGCCGATTCTTTTATTATTCAGACGACAAAGACTAGAAATTTTTACAAATAAGTTTTTTTTTTTTTTTAATTGAAATACACAGCAACGACATCTAAACGATTTCATTACAGGTTGTGGCAATGAAAGTTTCGCCAAAATCCGAACCAAAATTAAAAAAAAAATTTCGTGCAATGGTGAATTTTAGTAGCAATGTACTAACCTTATTCCACGTTAAAACCGACTGTTGCATTTCAACTTATTTTACTACGACGAAAAAAAAAACCCAGCGGAACAAAGACTGAACCGTTAAGAATGGCAACTGGTGAGCAGTATTTGAAGAGCAAATTTCACAATGTCATCACGAGTTCAAGAACAGAAAAGAGTTTTTTTTTTTACGTTGGACTTCCAATCCAATGTATTGGACCATGGATTGGATTGGACAATGCTAACCCAACACTATAAATTTCGTTGCAAACGTGTTGTGTAAATTAAATCAACAAACTGACCAATTTTATCAAATTAATAATAAGTTTGTTGCAAACGCAACCGGGATTGGCGAGGACCTGGTGCCATCCGATGTTTAAACCAAAAATTAAAAATTGCAAAAGTATAAGAGTTTAAAAGTTTAAAACGAAGACGATGACCCGGCTGCGGGTTAAGGGTAGATGGTGTTGGGTTGGGGTCACGAATGCATTACAACCAAGGTTAGACCTACCAAGGACACAATGGTCCTCAGTGACATCGCCGAACGTGAGAGGAAAAGCCGTATCATTGTCAATGGTTTTTTTAAAAACAAAAAATAATGCATCGCAATTTAAAGCTTGGCCAAAATGAATTAATTATCTTATTATTAAGATAATAAAAAATAATAATAATAAAGGTATTACCAGCAATCTTGAACGCAACGAATTAGCACAATCATGTACGGCATTGCCGGCCCAATCCAAAGATAAAGTTTCCTTACTGAAGACATGTAAATTTATTCTTCATTGTATTGCTGCTCACAGTTTGACACCACTGTGCTTTTTCATTTAGTACTGTTTACTGCTACAGTTTCCGCGGCCTGTCTTGAGTTCTCCTCAGAACGAACACAGATAATCGATTGTACGTTTTCAGTAGCAGAGTGCCTTGTTGATATCCAAGATGGTTACAAAAACAATGGCGGCCATCGATTAAAGCCACCCCATCCAGGAAGACGTAGCCTCTCAAAAAATACTTGCAGGACTCAAGATACACCGCGCGCACAATAATTCCGTTTACTTAAGTTTAATCTCAAGACTTTTTTTTTACAATGGCAACAAATAGCTCGATCTAGGGCATTAAGCAAAACTCAACGTTACCGGCGATGAATCCTTACTTAAGTATTAATGATCTAACTGCCCTAATAACCCAGATCAATACCTATTCCGTGTAATAATTTGATTCGTTGATGAAAGATGAATGAACTAATCACCGGCATGCTCAATAATTGGGTTACCGCTTGGATTAATAAAATGTGGCCCGAATTAGTGCTATAACATATTGATATGTATTAAGTTGCATGCATACCCTCTTCAATTTACAACGTTCGTGTTCAAAGCCTTATTAAGTGCTAATTATTTCAAGGATCAGAATTAATGTGTGAATTGTTAACGTTGCAAGCTGTATGAAGGAAAGAGGATTGAGTCTGAAAATTAAATTAACGAATAGCAGCTTGTAGCTCAATTCTGTGATACTATAAAATTACAAAAATGTCAAGTTATGAATAAATTGTAAAGAAAGCGACAATTGCGATAATTTTATTAATACGCCTCCAAGCAATGAATGAAAACGTTAATCCGCAACTATGAACAAGTTCAAACGCAAAAGAGATGAGGGAGTGTAAAGTTTCGAAGCCATTATACTTAGGACTTAAGCTTATTTGTTACCAAGCATAAAAAGAGCAAGGCACATTAAACATTCAATCAGAAAAACGCGTCATGAAAAACTGAACAACCAATAACAGTTTAGAAACAAGGTTGTAAGGATCTATTCTCTACAGGGTGGGGCAGAAAGGAAGGGCCACCATTGGCAATCAAAGATGGTTAATGTTCGGATAATGAAACTTTGCATGGTATGTAGGCGAACGGGGGGGCCAACTAACCATGTGTCGATCACTGACCTTGACGCATATTTTCAAGGTCATCGTGATGCTAACTTTTTAACCATGCTTCGTAGAACCCCAGTGTAAATCAGAAACTTGTAGACATTGGCAAGGCACGGCCATTAAAAAAAAACAGAACGAAATTCGGTACGATAGTTTAGGAATTATGGAAATTATAAGCATCATTCTCTTGTGCTGACCGAGTGGCTTTCCTGCCAAACAGTGAGCGTGAAATAAAGTCCAGTGGTCCTCAAAGTACGTGAAGCCTGCTTGGAAACAAACAGCTACTGGCGTACTGATGACTCGACACAATCTGCTACATTACACGTAAATAGAATGGTGCTGCAAACTACTGCATATTAATGAAGTTGGCATAATTTAGTCACCGTGGTCATCTAGAAAATAAAACTAAAGCCGTTCGTCCCTCAGGTTAACATTTCTGATTTTGTTTCAGAGCTGATCACGGTTACTGAATTATGCCAATTTTCGTATGCTGCCAACACCATTACCTACCAATCAATGCGTGGTGTACGAATGACCCTGACAGAACTGTTTGGCAGGAAAGCCGTTCGGTCAGCGCAAGATAGTGATGATTGTAATTTCCGTAATTCCTAAACTAGCGTGCCGAATTTCGTTCCGTTTTTTGCAATGGCCATGTCTTGACATTGCCTACACGTTTCTGATTTACAGTGGGGTTCTACGAAGCATGGTTAAAAAGTTAGCATCACGATGACCTTGAAAATATGCGTCAAGGTCAGTGATCGACACATGGTTAGTTGGCCCCCTGTTCGCCTACATAACATGCAAAGTTTCATTATCCCAACATTAATCATCTTTGATTGACAATGGTGGCCCTTCCTTTCTGCCCCACACTGTATAACTAAGATCGTAGTTTTTTATATGTTTGTTTATTTGTTTGTTTGTCCGCAGTGGGGAATCTCTAAAATCTTTATTCTATTGAAGTCCGTAGTGGGAATCCAGGAGGCTTGGGTGACTGGGCGATGGGCGAATGGGAACGGTGTTGTTTAATTTGTAGGATCTTCCACAATAATTGGCGGATGCAGTGACGTCAAAGCATTTTCATGCCAACGGGAAATCACAACAATGTTCAACAAAACCGGCCATATACGGTGGGGGGAGGCGGGGGGGGGAATGACCTAGCAAAAAATCTATATAAATAAGATCGTGTTTTTTTGTTTATTTGTTTGTTAGTGTGTCCGCAGTCGGAATCTAGATAATCTTTATTCTATTGAAATCCGTTGTGGGGAGGCTTGGGCGTATGGGCGGTTGGCAATTGGTAACGGTGACGTTTAATTCGTAAGGAACTTCAACAGTAAATGGGAGATGTAGTGACGTCACAGTATTTTCGAGCCAACGGGAAATCACAAATACGCTTCATATAAAACCGGCCACATACAACGAGCTGCCATAGTAAAAGACAAAGATAATAGTAAAGATGACGGGGAAGTATTAACGACAAGGAACTGGTTTCTTGGGCTAGGCTACAAACAGAAGCTCCTTTTTTGTGCCTCGCTCCACGTATCACTAAAATGAATCTTGTGAATCTTATGTCTCTTTGTGTTTCAACATCACCGGTATTGTCACTTAGCCGGTGCAAATTACCGAACCCTCAGCTTTGTGTTACGATTTATTTTAATGACAGCAGAAGCCAGTGGCTTCCACGGACAGGGACTTTTTCCCTTTTTAGGGGAAAAATGCTCTTCAAAGGGAAAAAAATATTAAACAGGGAAAAAATGGGGAAATTCTGTTTTTCATTTTACAAGTTGCGATTTTTTCTTGTGACTCACGATCTTCCACTTTCTCGAAAATTCCGTAAGCCCACAATCGTCTACTCCCAACCCCAATTTACATTTTGATTATAGTGTCCGCGGCCTGTCTTGAGTCCTGCAGTATTTATGAGCGGCTACGTCTTCCTGGAGAAGCCGGCTTTAATCGACGGCCGCCATTGTTTTTGTAAGCATCTTGGGTATCAACAAGGCACTCTGCTACCAAAAACGTACAATCGATTATCTGTGGCGTTCTGGGGCGAACTCAAGATAGGCCGCTGACACTTTAGTGTTTATTTCTCGTTTGTAGCTGAGCGTATTAAGGCTAATATCACGAAAATTGTGGCAGTCCGGATTTCTACAGATCCATCCATACCCTTCGCTTCTAGCAGGAACGGCAGGAGGACTAAGATTAAGTAGTCTTTTGAATTTTATTTTCAATTTGCGTCCTGAGCCTTCAAAACGGGCCCATAATTTACGAAAAGGCTGCCTGGTCTTCGCGATGTAGATCACATTGGACGTCTTTCTCGACCGGGTCTTGAGCTTTTAGAACTTCGTAGATTCTTATTTTAACGTTTAAAATTTTACATAACTTAATTTCTATTGATCTACCTTTCTTCGATCTTGCGCAACGAACTCATATCACCAGGGGTCATCCTTGGAAGCTTGCTGTACAGGGCTCTCGTCTCGACTGCAGAAAATTTTTTTTTGCAGTTCGCGTAATATCCGTTTGGAATGCCCTACGTTCTGAAACAGTCTGTGCTAGTTCTTTCAGTGTTTTTCGTAACGAATTGTTGTTGGATGACCTGTCCCCTTTCCTTAAGAGACCGTCTTAGCAGTTTTCTTAATCTCCGTCCTACTTTTCCACGGCGCGGTGTTAGCGGCTGACAGCCCTTCCGCAGCCGACCACTTATCGTGGTATAATTCTTTTATTATTATTATATATATTATAATCTTTTAAATTTAGGAAATGTTAAAAATGAGTGGTGCAATGAAAGGGAAGTAAAAAAGGGAATTTTTTTTTTTTTATGAACAGGGGGAAAAAAGGGAAATGTTGTATTTACTCGGGGTAATTCTGTAAATAAGAAGTGAAGTACTACCAGAAGCAGAACAAAGGAGATCCTCATCCTGTCCTCAGTGTTTGTCTGTCCTCTGTTTTTTATTCTTTCTTTAGGTGTGTTTCTAAGGTTGTGTGTTGGTAGTGTGTTCTATTTTTAGCTGTGTAGTTTTTTGTGATTGTGGAAAGTGTCCTTGATTTTTTTTAATGTAACCTTAACAATATGGTAAATAAATACAGATGAAAACCCTATTTACGTTGCCTTTTGGACTTAAATGTTAGACTGCCTTAGCGGTTGTATACGTGTGCGTGTTAAATGCTGCCAATGGACTTTTCTTTTGGCCGTGTCAATATGGCTGAGCGGTAGGACTTGCTTTATTGATAATCGCACTACAGTTCCAAACTAATGGCTGTGTAGTAAAAAAGAGTTTACAAACCAAAAAAATCAATACAAAATAAACAAGGGAAAAAAGAAGGAAAAAATAGCAACAGTAATTGGATGATGCTGAAGGTGTGGATACCTTAATGTTTCCTTATATAGTTTAACGTTGTAATTGCATAAACGCAATAAATCACACGTAAACCTTTGTAAATCATAATACACACAGCCTTTTCTACACACGGTAATAAAAGGAAGGTAGTGCACAGCAGAAATACCAGGAAATCGAGATTAGAAATTTGTATGTGTGACTTTTAATAAAAACATTACAATTTTTTTTTGCGGATTTAGCTACACGTGTAAATACAGAGTTTACAGTTAAAACAAAGTTTAGAATAATGTATGGGAGTTTGAGAAACGTAAATCTAACTTGTTTTGGTCTCAAAGGTAGTGGATTCCCACTCAGGCAGTCTGATATTTAAACCATGCGCAATGGCTGTTTGCCGTGACGTCACCATGAGTTAGCCAATGACGAACGAGAACAACGGCTGTTTGGCCGTCTGATTGGACTAGCACAGTCACGTGATAATGCACGTAACAGCAAGCATCCATGGCGTGTGGTATAAGTCCAAAAAACAACGTAAATAGGTTTGCATCCGTATTTATTTGTTAGTTTTCGAGCTATTTGGTTTTCCGTCATGTTTATTACCTTTTTTTCACGCTTTAACAAGCGTCCCGACCAGTCCAGATTGGAAAGTGTTTGATTATAAGTATATTACAAAATATGGTAATATTAAAACTTTATTAAAACGTTATTAAAATTTGTATACCTGATGAAAACAAAGTATGATTGCTTCGAAAAACGTAGCATGTCTGTATGTTGGTTTTTTAAGTGTTTGCATCTAACATATAGCTGTGGACGGTGTTAGCTGTTTTTATTTTAATTAAGTTTTTAAACCTAGTGTGATAAGTGCATAAGACACACGCACAGGGCGACCGTAAAGTACTGCCGTATTTGCAAGTGTCTGTAACAAATTAACAATGGAATCATTATTGTAATGCAAGTTTATTCATCGGAAAGAACAACACAGAGAGTATTCCCCCAAAAAAATTAACAATAATATTCTGCCACGCGCGCTTCAGTTGTTGTACTCGGAATGTCTGGTCGATTTTTAAATTTAGTGCAAAGTATTGTCAAACATTTACGGGTGACGGTATTATTGACAGCACGCAAGTTTTACGCACGCTCCTCCGTAATTCATGCACGCAGCAACTTTCTGTCCGACACACGATTTCTACCATGTCCTTTAGACCTCCCTCAATAAAAAAAAAAAAAAAAACAATGTCGGGGTAACGGATTCTTGCAGAGCAGCGTGCAAGAATCTGAGGCTTTCCGCTTTAAGATATTGCCATTGCTTGAGACGGGCTTGACAGGATCTGGAACGAAATTAAAAATCGACTAGATAGTCAGTAATTGTCTAGATAAACTGCTTTTAACGCTATCGACTGAATTGACCTACATGTCGATTCCTTTCGACGATACGCAGTGACGTGTACAGGAGGAGGGAAAGGGGGGGGGGGCATTGCCCCTGCCCTTTTCGGAAAAATTGCCCTTTTTGCCCTTTATGTAAAAAAAAAATAACCTCTATTTTTGGTTTTTTGAACTGATAACCGCTGGTGCTGCAGCCAAAGAATCGACCTAGAGGCAAAAAAAGGGCAAAAAAAAAGGCCAGGAAAGGGGCAGAAAGAGGCCTAAAGAGATAAAAAAAAGTGAGACAAGCTTATAAAGAGTAAAAAAAATAGGCTGACGAGCTAAAAAAAAAAGTCCGCAGGGAAAAAAAAACCCTCAGCGTACCCTTTTACAAAAGTTGCCCTTGCCCTATCGGTCGTCAGTGCACGCTAGACTGTCGATACGGTTCAGAAATTCGTAACGGGAACTTTCCCAAACGCTTATTTATTTTTAAAAATAATTATTTAAACATGTTAAAACGCTACTCACAGCCATAGTGAGGCCGGCGCCATACTGCGTGATGAGAGCGCAACCGGAAAACCTGATTTCGACCAGAACATTAGTAAACGGAAATTAACTCTCGCTTCTTCAGATTAGGTGGACAAGTTTTTGGTTTGTGACGTTTTATGTTTAGCCCCTGCGAATGCGGCAGCGCGAGGGGAAAAAAAATGACCCATCATTTTCGTGAACAGCGACCTTGAATTACCCTAATAATTTGCAAATTTTACAGAAAAAAATTGAAAACAAATATGTTTTTTATAATGATAGGCATTTTTTTTCTCCAAATTACATGCCTCGTCCCCTCTACCGCTCTCGCTGCGGCTAAACATACAACATCAGAAACCGTAACCAAAAACTTGACCACTTCAACTAAAAATGACAGATATTTTTCGTTTGCTAATGCGTGTTGCGTTTTACACATCTGTATAATAATCTTGGAGGCTGGCTAAAAGGAAAACCACTTCTCCCCTCCTCGCGCCTGCATTGAAAATGCACTCTCCCATTCTACCTGCATGGAACAGGAGGCAGGCATGAGTGGTCGATCAACTCAACAAAGGTTCAATCTGACAAGTCGTCGGGCCGTACAATCACTTCTCCCCTCCTCGCGCCCGCATTGCAAACGCGCTCTCCCATTCTACCTGCATGGAAACAGGAGGCAGGCATTAGTGGTCGATCAACTCAATAAAGGTTCAATCTGACAAGTCGTCGGGCCGAACAATCACTTTTCCCCTCCTCGCACCCGCATTGCAAACGCGCTCTCCCATTCTACCTGCATGCAAACAGGAGGCAGGCATGAGTGGTCGATCAATCTGACAAGTCGTCGGGAAGAGTGCTGGAAAAATGTCCCGGGAAATGTGTCCGTAAACTTAATTCATTACCGGCTCCGTGCAATAGCACGGGCTTCCTCTAGTGTTGAAATAATTCGTTTTAAAAATAAATAAACGGTTGCGCACGTTTTCGTTATGATTTTCTAAACCGTAACGACGAAAGGAATCGATTACTAAATCGATAGCGTAAAAAGTAGTTTTTTTCTAGATAATTACCAGTTAGTCTGTGTACAAAACTGGAGCGTTTTTATATGCGCACCTTATTTTGGTTTTTATATAGGCATCCAACAATTGTAAGGTAAGTGGATGGTACTCGTTTTTTTGTAGTGTTTGTAATTGAGCAGCATATTGCGGTTGCCCCGTACAGAATACAGGGTGGGCCACAAAAAACTGACGACCCAACATTTTCTAAGTCCAACTTTTCTAGTTAGCACCCCTCAGAACTAGGAAAGGACAGAAATCTTCTCGTTTCATTAGATTTGATTTCTGCCCTCTCCTGGTTCTACGGGGTGCTAACTAGAAAAGTTGGGTCGTCAGTTTTTTTGTGGGCCACCCTGTATTTGCTTTAAAATTCGCCCTGGTTCAAGACCTATAAGGTCAGCGTAATGGTTTAATTGTCGCTCATTAATCTTCGACAGTTAATTTTAAAATGTTTCGCACGAGCCTTTAGGTGTCCAGTCGATTAATAGTTTACGTTCCTATTTGTAAACAATTTTTGATCAACGATCGCTGAGATACACTTTAACATTAAAACTTATGCTTTTTCTAATATTTGTTAAGAAAAAAAAGTGAATCCCTATCGATGCCTTCAGTAAAAATGTAGAAAAACAAAATAAAACGACTTCACATTCTCTAGATCCAGACTTGTCTCAACTTTATCGGCTTCACAACAGGATCGAGAGTCAAATGGGCTCGAGAAGTGTTAAATAAATACGGAGGTAAACCTATTTATGTGGCATTTTGGACTTAAATTTCAGACTTCCTGAGCTGGGAATTGAACCCACGACCTTTGATTTCACTTTCGGCCTTTGGCTTCGAAGATCGTGAGTTCAATTCCCCGCCCAAGTAGTATGACATTTACTGTAAGCCCAAAAGGAAACGTTAATAAGTTTGTCTCCGTGCTTATCTAGACACACGCCAGTGTGTCGCGCCAAGTTAGGCAACAAACATCACAACAAACATCACATCAATTCAATTGTCGAGGTTGTAAACCATTGTAGCGCGACGCCATTGCGTCAGTGTATTATATCTTGAAGCATAGTTGGGCACATTTCAGGTACTTGGGGAAAAATAATAATGCGGTACAAAAGCTTAAATTGTGTTGAAATCGAGAGCAATGACCCACCTGACAAAAATTAACTCGTGTTTGAATGCCAGCTATGCTGCTTTCAATGCAAAATCTGCAATAACGTTGAAAATTTGTTACTAACTAGCTAGCTAGCTAGTCCGCTCATCACCATTTTAAATCCCATAGGGTGATTATTCATCGATTCCGAGATAACTGGAAGGCTTCCAGCTATGAAATTGGACGAATGGGTGCACTACAATACGAACTGCGTACCTTTTATGGTTTGGAGCCTGGGGGCGTAACAGGGATGGCGTGGGAGGGCGCGTAAGTACGAAAATATTGTTATAACCATTGTTAGTATTGTCGGCATCGTCTCTCATTGGACGGCCAAAGTTCCGACAATGAGAACGTGTATACTGACATTCGTGCCGAGTCACACACTAGTGCATCACGATAAATCTAAACAACGTTGCAAAGAAATTGTATTCACGTCCAATTCACGAAAAATAAAACAAGTGTAAAAACAAAGCAAAATAAACAAAGCCAAAAACTGGTACGGAGGCCACCAAGTTGAGAGTGGTTCGGCCCTTCAAAGGAGTGATATCAACACACCAAAACTAACTAAATACAACAAATTACAACAAAATTAAAACCAAATCAAAAGCCAATAAAGAGGTGACTAGGTTGAGAATGGTTCGGCCTATAGGCAAAAGATAGTAGCAAATTGTTGGAAACCAATTTCTTGTTGACGTGCCACTTTATTAAACATCTGCACGGTAGTGGAGTTGAATCAATACACAATTAAAAAAAAAAGGAGTGATATCATATCAAAAACCAAAACTGGTAAAAGGGGCCGCCAAGTTCCGAATGGCTCGGCCCTTCA
>JAHWFP010103283.1:0-16588 GCA_023313725.1 Lithobius niger | reverse complement strand
AAAAGCCTGATGATGACAACAGTTAGTTGTCGAAAATTTGCTGGACATAGGAGTAAGTGTCTAGTTTGTGGAAATGTGCGTGAATTTTTAGTGAATTGACTTTTTCGGAATTTCATCATGTTCCACAGTACGAACTTCAACGAAGTTTTTCGAAAGAGGTACTCAAAAAGTATTTTTCTATGCTTGTAAGCTGTTGATGTAAGGAGTAATAGCATTTTTGAAATGGGATAATTTTGTATAAAAACTAACTTTAAAATTGAAAAACTCCTAAAATCACAAGTATGCCATGTAGTAAACGGTGTTTAGTGAAAGTACAGCTTCGTAGTAGTTGATGCCTCATGAGCAAATTTTGGCACACTCATGATGTAGGGATGTATGTGGATTTTAAAATACATGCCAGTGGTAAATTTTAGCATTTTAAAGTTGTTTTATTTCCCTCCATCATCAGTATGTCAAAGATGTAAACACATATAAGGCATCAGTTTTAATGGTAGAATGAATTCCAAGTGGAATCTGAATGGCACAGTCTTGATGTAGGACGTGGGCCAGCTCTGAAGTTAGTGCGTTTTAGAATGTAGCGCTTTTTTAACCTCTACGCCGTGACCTTTACCTTTGCATATCTCAACTATTGGAGTTTCAGCCCCAAACTGTTGTTTAACATTCATCTCACACATGTAGGCACCCACTAAAAAAGTTTCATTTAAATCTGAGATATCAACTATCACAACATACCTATTTCTGCCTGACTCTTAGAAAAAATGACTCTTAATATTGTAATTAATGTAATGTATATGGTAGAAACTGTTTGGACGGAGAGAACGTAGGTAATTTGACCCGGTTATAATATCTGTCCGTAAAATTTTGGCTAAGGTTTTAAGTCCTGGTTGGCATTGAGTTTGTTACCACCAACCTGGCAAGAGGAAATCTGAGAGGGGTAGCTGTGGTCCACGTAACACCTGTCCAAAATTATAGTTGCTTGCAAGTGTATATATGAAATATTGTATGAAACATTAAACTCAACATTCACATAAAATGTGTAGTCACATTACGTAGACGTGTACCTAGAAAACTGAAATCGTTAATCACGTTGAACAAAGCGAGGAATACAAATACAGCAATAATTTAACTGAATGGAGTACTGCCAAAAACATTTTAAAATTACAGAAAGGTCCGCCTTTCTGTACTTTGTTTTTTTTTAAACCAAGTACTTTCACTTCATGATTTTATTTAGTTTTGTATTTTGATTGCATTTGGTTTTGTTGGTGGGATTTACCAACATTAGTTTCCCTTGTTTAAAACTTTAAAGGGATATTCCTTCTTGTCCTATAACAGTCATGTGCAGTCTGTCCGCTCGTGTTGCCCGTCGTACCATTTCATGAGATTCAGCGTAATAGTACTGCAACGTCATTCCCGCTTGCTTCTTCGTGTGATTCAGTGTTGCGCGTGTGATAATAAATGTCAATGAAACGAGGATCATGTGACTCCCCCCTGCCCCGCTCTTGTAGCTGTCTTTGTCTGTAGCCACCATACAAGAAAGAGTTAAAGGTGAAAATTTACAATGAAGGAAACGGGGCAAGCCTCAACTGAATATTTATGTGCACACAGAAAGTTGTCTTAAAGAGGATGACCAATGACTGAACAAATTTTTAGTTCAGACGGGAAATTTGTCTGTCTTTGTGACATTTGTGAAATTGTGACCTTGTGCATGGAAATAAAACCAGAACAATTACAGTATTTATCGTAATTTGTTAGAAAAAAAACATACTTGCAGGTTACACAAAAGATACGGTAAAGTATTTTCTAAGCTCTTCCCATCCCCCCCCCTCCACCAAAGAAATAGAGGCCCTTTCAGTAAACTCAAACTTTAAACAACTACTACCATGATTAGCCTCATTACCATACATGGTCAGAAGGCGTAGGGAAGCGCGTATCCCAACAGTGAAGCTTGCTCTGTCACAGTCCAGAGCACTAATGTTCATAGTAGTGTCTTTTGCCTAAGTTATTCCCTGACAGCTTGGAGTGGGAAAATGCCCACATCGTATACTGAAGCATTTTGTCGCTTGTTAATAATAATACTTCTACTTGCTTTTGTTTGCAGGGAGTGACCAAGGACTTCTAAACTTTTATTTTGGTAAGGAATGGAAGGTTAACTTATCAAAAAGATTGCCATTTGTGTATAATCTGGTTATCAGCTCAACATACACACATGCACCTGCATATCAACAGTGAGTACAAAGCAGTAGTGTCTTACTTTATAATTGTCATCATGAGTAGAATGATCAATCCTGTTTATTTTTATTTGTCAATAATACTACTTGTTGAAGAGAACATACGCCGGTGTAGCTGATTCCCGCATGTGTGAACATGAAATGAAAATGAAATGAAATGAAATGAAATTTGTGAAATGAAAAGAAATGCGAACCCCCCCCCCTTCGAGTCTCCATTCCCCCCCCCCCCTCCCTCACATTCCCCATTGTGGCGAACCTGGGTCTCTGTCCCCTCTCGCATCCCCTGCCCTGCTACCCCGTGTATTCTCCCATTGTATGGTTTGAAACCCTACCCCCACCCCTCCTCCCCCTCTCTTAGAATCCATGGTGTTTTGTTTTCTTAACAAGGTAAATAACTTTTTTTTTGGAGGGCAACGCAGTGTTACTCAACCAACTTTGAAACTTTTCAACTCGGTGTGAAGGTCAGCATTATTGAAGCAATAGTGTTTGTTTCTAATTGTTAGAGCGCATATCCGTTCTCTTTGTCGGCCGTCCGCATTTTTTTATTTACAACCGTTTTCTTTGTTTAATCATGATCCCTTACCGCTCCGCTACGCAGCGTTTCGTTTAGTCTCGATGGGTCTTTCTTGTTCCCAGCACCTTGTTCTCGTTGCTTGCTGTGCGGTGATTGGACAATGGTCAATAGGGTAGTTGGGCACTTGTTCTGGTACTAGTCCTGGTACTTGTTCATGAAGTATAGTAGTTAGATGTAAGTAGGGTAGTTTGAGCACATGGTGTAACAGGCCAGTAAGCTCTAACAAATATCAATATCTCACCGCTCATTAGCGAAATATATACATATATATATATTTCCAACAATAGGTCGCAGGATAAGACTGATATATTCGTTCCGGAGATACCACAGATTAATATATTGCACGGCGCTCATTTTTATGACGCTATAATGTGTTTTTCTATATACTACATAAAAACTAATGTGAAAACAACGCTCGTCATATTACTGTGAAAGTTTGTCCATAATTCTCTGAAGTGTGACTCAAATAAAAACTAATGTATAGCCTACCGTATACGGCAAAATTGCTCTGGCATTTCTTTTAACCAATTAAATTATCTTTCCAACGATAGGTTACACCATAAGATTGATCTATTAGTTCCAAAGATACACGAGATTTAGTATATCACATGGTGGCCATTTCGAGCACGTTATAATATGCTTTCCTTCAAATTACTCAGAAACTAATAGATTTACGGCATACATTGTTCAGGTATTTCTTTTAGCAAATTAAATTACCTTTCCAACAATAGTTCGCACGAAAAGATTGATCGATTACTTCCGCTGAGAATTAACATATCGCACAGTAATCATATTATGTTTTTCTTGTTATTAATGGTGGCCATTTTGATGACGTCATCACAGATTATGTCATCACTTCCGTAAGTGTCTCCCGGTGGATTTGGAAACTACTATGTGTGTACAACTTCCATGTTCAATATGCAGCTTGTTGCCGGAACTGAAATGTTTTGGCACTTTTTGTCGCTAACAGCACGTACTATTGAGACCTGCTAGTACATGCGTGTGCGTTGTAGTACAAACAGTTCATTTGGTTTCATAAATTCAGTTAGGTAAATTAGGTTTCAAGTAATGCTTTGGGCCAATTCTATATCCTCAAGGTTTTGGATATTCATTTAGTTCTATTTTTACTGACTACGTTTCACAACCATTTGCTTTGTTCGTATTCATATTCATTACTTTCCGTATCTTCGTACCAAACGTCAACCACAGACCTGAGTTAAGTTTAATGTGGTATAAATAAATCCACAACATCCTTCCTAGCTTCATTTACTACCATTAATTTTCAAGTGCTATTTCATTGAGTTATTAGTGCTTTGCTGAAAACCTAGTAATTCTGCTAGTTCAGAATAAAGCGACAATGCCTAGGTTACGAATCCCATACCGTGTAGATGTCCTCAACTGGTGTATGCAAATGATACACCCGAGATGTACGAACAACGTGGTTGGCAAAATATGGGCCCCCAGCGCCAGCATTCAATACGTTCAAGAACAAACAGGGCCTGTGGCTGATAATCGTAAAGAACACTCTGGTCACCCACAGTCAACACTGACTGTGGAAACTGTTAAGGACATTCATACCATTCTGATGGAGTAACCTGACATGTCCCAAAGGCAGTTACGCAAGAGTCAGAAATATACAAATCGTCCTTGCAGAGAGCAATAAAACATGTGGGCCTAAAACCGTACAGGCGGTGTATGCTTCTATAACTTAACGAGGATGAGCCAGATCGCCATCTAAACTTCTGCGATACACTACTTGGTATAATTGGCAACGATCCAACGATCATTGATCGTATCTTATTCACCGACGAGGCGACCTTTCATTTGATTGGACGTGTCAACAGGCACAATTGTGTCGTGTACGCAGATCATCAATCATCCTGATGCAATGCCTCGACCTCCACCTTGACCAGGAATCAATGTGTGGGCGAAGATATACACAGGAGGGATAATGGTCCATCTTTTACACTGACCTTCTTTTGTGGGTACACTGACTGGTAACAGATACTTCCAACTGCTGGAAGATGAGTGTTCTAGCATACATTGTAAATGAATTTTCGGGCAACATGTACAGTCGTCAAAAATATGAGCTGGAGCAAGGTTCATTGTTGCAGGTTGAGTCTATCCTGTGTGGGGAGCGAAGGTTAAGTCGGAGTTGAATTGTTAACTGCATTTTTGCAGCAACGTGGATTCGCGAACGTGCTGTGATGCTTAAAAGGCGCATGAGTAGGTAGTATTTGTTCATTAAATTGGTAAATAAAAAAAACAGGAACTGAGTAGGTCCTATAAAGCACAAAATTCTATTAGCTTCTTCTGCCGAGCAAATATTTATGTGGAGGTTTTATATTTTGTTCAATATGCTAGTAGGAATATTCAACGTCAGTAGTTTTAGCCAAAAATCTCGTTATGTTAATTACTAAACTGTGCATTTCGGATCGGAAGGTTGGTAATTTTATTACAAGAAAACTTGTTTCTGCTTCGATTACTGCTTTGACGGGTTAATTTTAGTGTAAACAACTAATCGGATGCAAAGACAGAATTTTTGCAAAGACAGAATTTTTTTCTTCACTTCTCTGTTCACGTTCTTCAATACTTAAAAAAATGGTTTCTGCTTGTAAGATAACTAGGAACAGCTAATGTTAGAGTGTGGTAAGGGCACCATACAGAAAAACTCCTCCCCTCCCCCCTTGTCCTCGTCTTTATGGTCCAAGTTTTTCAATCCAAAAATATATTTGTATTTTTATTTACATTTTAAAAATGATTGATTTAAAAGACAGAATTATTTTTTGCTTAAATCATTAAGCCATGGCGTTTCATTAATAACTCAAAATTTTTTAGAAACAGTGGCGTGCATTGGGGGAACGGGGGAAGGGCTTATGTCCTGCCCTTTTCGCAAAATGCGCTTTTTGTGCTAACATTTGCTGGTGCGACATTGCCTGAGAAAGGGCCTGAAGTCATTAAAAAAAAAGCCAAAATGGGGCTGAAAGAAAAGGTCCTCAGAAAAAATATTACTGAGTTCTGTTCCTAAAAGTTGCCCCTGCCTTCTCAGGGGGTCTGTGCACGCTACTGTGCAACTACTTAAGCCACCCTACACTCGGGTGGTTTAAGTAGTTTGCTAAATTTGACGCTTATGTTCAGTCTAGTTTAGGTTTTGCTATCAAACAGCCTTGTTTGATCTCGTTTCTGGTATTGGTGATCACGATTCACGGTGATTGAGTGATGGCACAGCTTAGACTAGCTGCATGATAAATCTGATTTGGTCAGTAACTATAAAGGGGGAGCACGGCAGGCCAGCAAGGGTGGTCTGAGAGACTGTAGGATCCTTCAGTGGCGAAGGCATCTATCCGATTCTATGCTGGGCTTACTTTGTTTCAGACTACTTAAAAGCTAAAAAAAATAAAAAGTATAATAAAAAAAGTATTTTAATGGGAATAAAATTAGCATAATTAGCACCCTAACGGTAAAATAGCATTGGTGATAATTTCCTTGCAAAGAAAGATGGTCCGTAACTAGTTCTAAGCAGGATTAAAACTATGTTGCATAAACTGTATAACTTTACTCATCATTTTAAAACGTCAACCAAAAACATTGGACAAGACCAGGAGCGACATAAAAGAGTCCGTAGGGCTGGACGGAGTGTCTGTGATAAACATGTTTATTTCTAATTCTGGGTCGTGGCCAAATGTGGAACGGCTGGTCGTAACTATTTTCTGGATTAACTCTAGTTAAAAATGGGCCAACTAGGTTATAACCCAATGCGAAAATATACCACTCTTGCTAGATTACTCCAGGCAGTGGCAACTTGGCATTCTACAACGTTCTACAAGCATGAAGCAGTCAAACAGATAGCTACTTCAAGCTAAGGCAGCCTGATCGGGTACAAGACGTGTATTTTTCCTACAGACTCGGTGCGAGTTGAAGCGCGTGCCGGAAAGTTGACGCCCTCCAGTGATGTTTTGGTAAAATGAGATTCTGCCTATGTTGAATAAACTTGCCTGGTTCAACGAAACTCGATGCTTTTCTCTCAGATGACTTTTTGACAAGGGATGGAATATGAAACAATAGTTACAACATGGTCACGTCCAGGAATTGTGTGCATTCATTTGATCGTGATCAGACATTCGTTATTTATGGAGGAAGTCGGGCAGTTAACTGTTTTTATTTTATTTTTTAGAACTTTCGCCATTTCGACACAGAGTGATATTTGCTGCTTATGGTGTTCTTTGCCATTTGATAAACAGATGGAACAATATTGTGTTTTTTTAATATGCTGTAATATTTGCTGATTACGGTATTTTTTGCCATTTGGTAAGCAGATGGCACAACATCGCATTTTTTTTTAATATGCTGTAAGGCAGCTGAATGTCTAAGAAAAACACAATTTTCATCCCATCCAGTTAATTTATGTGCACACGTTTCTTGCCTGACCTCAACCCCACCCAAACCGGCACAAAATAGGAGTGGTGCCGTGGCTGGGGGAGGGGGGGGGGGGCACCACATTGTGTTTATGATGGTGGTTTTTGTATATTATTTTATTTTTTTGGGCCAGCACTACTCGCATATTCTGAGCCGAATCTGTACAATTTTCCCACCCCTCCTCCAAAAATAAAATAACCGCTAAGAATGTTTCAAAGGCGAAAATATAATTTGGGATTCTTTAATTATTACTATAGGCAATTTCTGCAGTGTCATCTCGTGTAAATTTTCGCTAGCCGTTTTTGTGTTTCGAAGTGTAAAAGCTGTATGCAGGTGAGGAATGGCTATAAAATGCATGCTTGGACAAACTAAAAACTAGTTTCCCGTGTCACATTTTACTTGTACAATTATAAGTTAACACTGAATAAATAAACGCCCATCGTTGCCTGATTTCTCCTAATCTAGGAATTACTGAATAGTGAATACTGCATATTTAAATAAGTTTTTCGCAAGGTTTTTGTAAACATTCTATTTGTAAACAGAAACAACAGCAGTTGACAAGTTTATATTACAGAACGATTTAACTGGCTACTTTTGCAGCAGAATGGAATAGAATGTTGCGTGGTGAATAAGGGTTACAACAATGGAAAAATTGGTATTGTTGTAGCTTACTAAACATTGCTTTCGGATGGTTGTTGGCAGCTGCAGCTCTTTCCACCCATCCTACCTATTTTGGTGAATAGAGCTGCCTTATTGTTGCTCCATCTCATATTTTTGACGACTGTACCTCTACCAGGATGGAGCACCGCCACATTACCATGTGCAGGGTCGGGATTTTTTGGATCACCATTTCCACAATTCGTGGTTGGGTAGACGGGGATCGATAGACTGGCCTGCTAGATCTCCTGATCTAACACCTATGGCTTTTAGTGTTTAGGGGATTTGTGTGTGACTGGGTGTTTCAGGACCCTCTGGCGACCTTGAAACTCTGAAAGTGCAGATAGCTGCATCTTTCAGACGCTCGAGGAGGACTTGGGTCAGTGTATATTCCGCAGTGTGGAGGACAGACTAGGACTGTGCATTTAAGCTAATGAGAAGCAATTTCAACACTTGATATCTCGTAGCTGGAGGTAACAGTCGCAATGGCTAGTGCTGCAGCAAGTTTTATTAGGGACAGACTTGGTTGGGGAAGGAATTTAATTCCTGCACTGTTCACCTCATGGCACCAGTTTCAAGTAGTCCCTACTGTTTTAGCTGTGATATATAAGGGTGGCAATCGTATACTAGTGGGTTCAACTAAGGCATAGTAAGGACTAGGGAACACAGTGTTGTAGGCTAACACTTGAAGGACAGCTTTATTGAACAGGTACAGCCTTTATATAAGGTATGTCACATGACATGTAGTGATGTTGGTATGGCAATATCATTGTATGGATAGACTGCAGTTAACTATGGAGGTATATTAAGCTGTGAATAGGTTTACATTGGGACTTAAGGACTACCATTGTGGTGTCTCTTAGACGCCACAATACAACCAACTAATGAAAAAAAATCTTAAGTCTAGCTGAAAAATAAATATGTATTATTTTGAAAACATGAATTTTTTTATTAGTCACTGCCTACTTTAAGTTGTAATCATTAAGAAAAAAAGTGTCGCTTTCAAAGAAAGAACTAAACATTTTGTGAAAGCTTGTAGCCCCCCCCCCCTCCCCCCGGTAACTCAACAAAATATCTGAAATTTTAATGATGCTTGGAATTTTAAAACTGGCACCATGAAATCCATCTGGCTTTATTATTTCAAATCTGGCTTATAATTGAAAATTTCGAATAAATTTCTGTAGTGTTTCCTTCTTTTGGCTTTTTGTTATAACAACTGCTGTTTACAACGGAGTTGATTAGTTGCAAACATGTGACTGCTGAGTACGTCTGTTAGTTTGTTACAGATGAGTTAGCTCAGACCGGAGGCTGTTTCAGCTCCCAAAGCAGTTGTCCGGTCATTAAGGAAATGTTTATATGAAAGTAGAACAGAAACATGTTTTAAAACCTGGAATCAATTTTCCTCACAAATAACTGAAAACACTACATGTTGCCAACCACAGGCACAATCTAAAATTAACAAGGTTAATACTCTGCACAATTAACAAATCCGAACACATGGTGCGAGAGCCGCACAAGTTAAAAAAAAAACAACCCCAATTGGGTTGACGGAAAACGTATTACGAACACTCATATTAGCCTACAGTTATTTATTAAATATTGAGCTTGTCCGGAGCTCGTTTTGTTCGCTTCTAACGACCTGATGCTATTGGAGGCTGCACTGCGTCATCTGCACGTGGTGAAAATGGTGCAACCTTACGCTTTCTCTGTTGGCTTTTCACCTTAGCGGGCTCCGATGGTTTAGCAGGAGACTGCTTTGTAAGTAAAGGAGGCTCCAGGCCACCTGTTGCTCCAATATCTCGCTGGGAGGCACTGAAGTTTTGCGACATGGCCAACTCAACTGGGAACAGCGACGTCATCAGACTCGCCCCCTGGCTGTGTGTGGGGTGATTTCGACTGAATTCTGCTGACACCTGGTGTTGCAACTCGTAAATTGCCAGGTGAGGGGCTTTTGATTGGTGTTGACTCCTGCCTGGCAATGGTGGAACGCCGTGATTGGCACACTGACTGCCGCCGACAATTTGAATGCTCGCGAATCACCTGATCGTGACGTGATGTGCCAACAGAATATCGCTTCTTTGAAACTACGTGTTCTTTAGAATTAACGCCTTTAATATTCATGCCAAAATCGACAGAATTTTTCGCCGGATTAAGTGCGTTTGGTGACAATTCTACGGCATCAACGGAATCAATTCTAGGAGACAACTGGTCGCGATGCTTACGCATTTCAACAAGCACTTACGAACCTGGCTATCATCAAGAGTTGGTAATAGTTGTGGTAACTCAGTACGTAAGTTTCGGCCTAGCAGCAGTGTTGCCGGCGGCTTCTCCGTTGAAGGGTGCGGTGTTGTTCTGTAACTCTGCAGAAATTCAGTGAGAGCGTCTTCCCATGGCTGTTGTGTTATTCTTGCAATTCTCATGGCTTTCATTAAGGGTTTCATAAAGCGTTCTGCCTCCGCAAGTACACTATTAATCAAATGAGATAGTTTCTTCTTGATAGACCCCCTCGACCATAGCATAGGGTTGGTTTTGCTGTAGTCACGATACCAGATTTTATTGCCAACTTGATAGTTAATAGACGCACGATGTTGGGTGCCTTTAATCTGTTTTTGTTGATTTCTTTTTACAACGGACACAGGGTCAGGGTATAGCAAATCTAATCTGAATTTTAATTCTTGGTTAAAGAATAATTTACCAGGTGTAGCTTGGGTTGTAGAACTTATCGTGATTCGTGATGATAATAAGTATGCATTTATACTTTCCTGGATTGAGGATCCGTCTCGCCGAGCTTCATGCCTTGTGTTTGCTCACTTGCTAGTGTGGAGTCTTGGGCATTCATTAAATAAGATGATGACAGAGCACACCGATGTTGCTAACGACTTGGCTTTATATACTCTCTAACAACATCTACATCGCTTACAGGACTGATCTATATATTAAAGACTAGGTGGTGGTGTATTCATTAATATGGGTATCAAGCCTTCCCCCCTTCATATATTAATCATTCCCCCAATACGATACTTATTTGTTTGTCCTATCTGCAAATATGAATGTCTTATTTTCATTGCAACTAAATCACTTAGTGGAATAGTCTTTCAGGTAGTCGGGTGGTTTGCAGATCCTTCCTGATCTAGATCTGGTTGCGCTTGACACTGGTTGAATTAAATTGTTATTCACAATGTCATTTGTCACGACATCACCGTTACTTTCTGGAGGGGAGTCACCGTCCAAGCTTAGTAGCCCCCCATCCTCTTCAAAACGCACACATCTCCCGGTGGGTAGGGATTTCTTGTGGATCGGTTGTTTTGATTTTAAGATGGATTGTTTTGGATTCTCATCGCTCCTCTCCAGCAGTTTGAAATGTGATTGGTTTCTCGTTATCTGGTGATCTACTCGGGAAGCAGTGATCATCGTTCCCTTAGTATTGGTCACTCGATATGGGCGAGGGTCATATGGTGGTGTTAGTTTATCCTTCTTTGGTTGTGTTACCAGCCCTTTGTCTCCTTCCTTCAGCATAGGTCGTTCATGCTTAATATGCTTGTCTGTATTTCGCTTCATGCTTGCTTTCGCTCTTGCGTCTCTTGTATGAACCTGGCTATCATCAAGAGTTGGTAATAGTTGTGGTAACTCAGTACGTAAGTTTCGGCCTAGCAGCAGTGTTGCCGGCGGCTTGCCCGTTGAAGGGTGCGGTGTTGTTCTATAACTCTGCAGAAATTCAGTGAGAGCGTCTTCCCATGGCTGCTGTGTTATTCTTGCAATTCTCATGGCTTTCATTAAGGGTTTCATAAAGCGTTCTGCTTCCGCATTTACGTTTGGCCAATAAGGCGTTATTTTCCTATGTCGAAAACTTCGCTCCTTTGCGAACAGTTTGAATTTTCCACTGTTGAAAGGTGGACCATTGTCTGTTTTGACTACGACCGGATTTCCAAACAATGTGAATATTTCTTTAAGTCTTAGTATGATAGTGTCACCAGCTGTCGACTTTATTATGCAAACAAGTGGGTATCTAGAGTACTCATCTATTACGACCATGAGATATTGTGAGTTAAAAACTGGTCCAAGGAAATCGACAGCAACGTGCTGCCATGGTCGTGGTGGCAATGGACTCATCTCTAGCAGTGCTTTTGTAGTTCCACAGGGCTGTGTGGTTGCTTGGCAAGCTATGCATTTTTGTATATGTTGAGTTATTTTCACATCCATTTTTGGAAACCACAGTTTTTCTCTCATCAATGCTTTTGTCTTAGTCTCGCCTTGATGACCAGTGTGTCCTAGCTGTATCGCTCTCTTTTCCATCGACTCGGGGATCACTATCCTGTGCCCTTTTAATAATACCCCCGTGTCTTGGTCAACTGTGAGTTGTTCTCGTATCGTGTGATATATTGATAATTTTGCTTCTTTGCTCCAGTTGTTCGTTTGAAGGGCTAGTTTCACAGTTGTTAACAGTACATCAGCATTCGTTTCTGTGATTATGTCTTCTATTCTTAACGCTTCAGGCTTTGCATCATTGAGGAGCATTTTCACAAATCTGTCGACCTTTCGTTGATGTTTCATGTTTTCACTCCTTTGTCCACAGAAATGTCTTGAGAGAAAATCTGCAGGATTTGTTTTCCCAGGTATGTGGCAAATCTGGTAGTTGTATTGTTGCATTCTCAAATGCCATCTTTCAATGCGTGCAGACGGTTGCGAGTTAGAATTTGTCAATATTTGTACCAACGGTTTGTGATCTGAGAATATTTTATAGGTGCACCATATATGTATAGTTTAAAATGTTCGCATCCCCAGACGATTGACAGCATTTCTCGTTCCAGTTGAGAGTATTTTTGCTCCGTGCTGTTCAGAGAACGACTTGCGTAGGCTACTGGGACGGCGATTCGTGTTGTGCATACTTCTGGGCCAGTATTGCGCCCAGACCAAATAGATCCACGTCGACATATAGTAGAGTTTCTGCTTCTGGATTGAAGTAGGCTAGCACTTCTGGTTGTGCGATTATTTGTTTTATATTTTTAAAAGCTTCCTCTTCGTCTTGAGACCACCGCCATTCTGTGTTCTTCATCGTTAAGTCTCTTAAAGGTTTTGACACTGAAGCTAAATTTGGCAAAAATTTCGTTCAATATTGCACCATGCCTAAAAAACTACGTACACCTTCTGGATTTGTTGGTGCAGGTGCATTATAAATTGCCGATACTGTATCTGGGTCTATTTGCTTCCCCTTTTCTGAGAAAATGAATCCATGATACTTTAAAGTGGTTTTATTTAGTTCACATTTTTCTGGATTGAGAGTAATGTTGCTCTCTCTGAGCTTTCTCAGGACTTTCCTGATAATATAATATAATATAATGTCATGGTCTCGTTTAGTTCTTGCATATATTAGTATGTCATCACTCAAATTTATGGACCCTGGAATGTCTTGAATTATGCTTCTTATCGCCTCTTGGAATTGTTCGGCTGCCGAGTTTGTTACAAAATTTAGGCGTTTGTAACGAAATAGGCCTAGGTGCGTTGAAAATGTAGTTATGTATCTTGATTCTGCTTCTAATTCCAGTTGGTGATAGCCTTTGCTTAAGTCTAATTTTGAAAAATAGCATGCTCCATTTAATACGTGAATAACATCATCAACAGTTGGCATAGGATGTCGTTCCCTAATTATGGCCTCATTAGGCAATCTCATGTCTACACAGATTCGTTAAGTTCCTATTTGGTTTTCCTTGGTCACTAGCGGTGATACCCAAGGGGTAGGGCCATACACTTTCCCAATGATATCCAATTCTAAAAGTTCTGTATTTCCCCTTTTCTACTTTTTTTCTTGTATGGAAAGGAATTCTGTGTCGTAGGGCTTTTGTTTTCACTTTATGATGTATGTGAAGCTTCACTGTGTAGTTCTTTATTTTTCCTAGACCTTTAATTCTATCTGCAAACTCATTTATGATCTCCCTCGTTTTTGGATTGTTCGTTTTTGGTAGATTGTCATTGCTGTGCACTTGGTTTACATGTTTTTTGTCATAGTCATCATCTAATAGGATTTTAATTAATTGTAAATTTGTGCACGTTGCATAGTCCAGCATACACCCGTGGTTGCCTTCTACTACGAAGATAAGGGCTTTTGTCTGTCTGTTTTTATTGTTTGTTCCACAGAATGAACCCATTACATGTAGTGGCTGATTTTGGCCATATGGGTAAATCTTTGTGGCATCCGATTTTAGTTTCGTTCTCAGACCCATTTTATTGTACGTGCTTTCATTGATAGTTGTGGCCGTAGCACAGGAATCAATGTTCATTTTGACCTGTATTCCTTCTACAGATACAGTGGCTCTTGGGTGTGTATTTCGTTTGGGTTTAAATTGCTCCTGGTTATCACTAATTTTAAAAACACGTCTAGGTTCCTCATCACTGCTCGACTGGTATAACATTTCATTTTATTGAACGTGCATTTTATTTATTGATTCACTTCTATTTTTGCGTATGGGGCCGGACCTGTTGTTGTCTCTTGTTCTGGCTTGTACTGCATCTCTATCATCTGCATAGCATACGTTTGCAAAATGGTTGAATTTTCCACATTTTCGGCACAATTTTCCTTTAGCTGGGCAATTTATCTGTCCTCCATCATGTGGCCAGCTTCTTCCACAACGTTTGCATGTCGAGTTCGATTTGCTTTGCGCCATCTTTATTGATTTCCGTTTCGTCTTGCAGTGTGACTTCCGGTTTCGCTTCCCCTTCGTTTAGAGAAACCCGTCGCTATCTTGTTAACTTCTTGTTCCGTCGGTTTCGAAACTGACCAGCACATTTTTCTATGGCTTCGGCTTGACTTTCAGTTATTTCGTATGTTCTTCCTAATTCTAGTACTTTCTCTAGAGTGTACGTCGTTTCCCCAAGTGCTTTTCTTCTTAGGCGTGCGTCTTTCGTGCCGGCTATTATCTGGGCTTTTACTTCTCGTTTGACGTTGTCAAACCCACACGTTGTAGCCAATTTTTGTAGGCGCGAATGAAACTGATCTATTGTTTCGTCATTTGTTTGCTTTGATGTGCGAAAAACGTATGACTCAAAATCAGTATTTTTCTTGGGAGTGAATCTTTCGTCTAATCTTGCTTTTGCTTCTGCGTATTTTGCTTTGGGGTCGGGAAGGGTTTGAAATATGTCGTGAATCTCTTCTCCCGCAAAGTGAAGTAAGATTGCTTTTTTTTCTTTCGTCATTAGAAATGTTCGCAGCTATTAAATAGTTTTCTAACCGCAAAATCCATTTTTCCCAGCGAGGGCCCAGAGAGGTTATGTCGGCATGCGGATCAAACGGTGGGAAGTGGGCATTTGCAAGGGTGTCCATCAAACCGTCCTTTGTTTACAATAAACTGCGGTTAAAGAAACACAAAAAAAAAGCTGGGTTTTAGTAAGGGACCGTGAACCCTTAAATTACGGCCGCCAACGTCCGAAATGCCGTTTGGCTTGACGCACCATAAATTTACTTTCTAAAGCTACGAGGTTAAGTTAAGTTTAAACTATAAATTTTGAATGTAAGTCCAAAAATTAAACTTTTAAAGCTAAACTAAGTACGATACGAACCACTACCTTTGCCCGGCATGGCAACAATCGGACCGCGGCATCTCCACTCCCGACCGGCGTAGCGACCTCTAGCTTTGAGAATCCTTGAGCTGTGCTAACGAAACTCTACTGTGTCTGGGTTTTTATACCTTCTGCTTGGCAGGCAGGTAGAGGGTTAGCGCGGACCTGTTGGAGAGCGACGGAGGGGGTGAGTGGGGAAGAGGTGGACGCTTGGAGGAGGAGATCGGCTGTGCTGTCATTACCGGAAGTCGGCCATGACAGCGCGGACGACCGGGGTAGCTTGAGCGCTCTGACTGGCTGACGGAATTGAAGCAGTGTTTTGGTTGGATGGATTCTAATTGACAAAGGGAATTGCCGACTTGGAAACTTAGAGGCCTGGCTTTGAATGTGCAAGTGAGTTTTCAGCTCATAACAACGTGATTTTTAGGCCTATTAAAATAAACTGCGATGTTGGGCATGTATTGAAGGAGGGGGGGGGGACGAAGTGTAATGCACAGAATAACCATTCGACTTTGGGAAACGGATTGCTATATACAAGGCATGTTTTTAACGAAGGAAAGCTAGTTTGTTTACGTTTTTAGAGGTTCACTACGGTCGGAGTTTGGATGGAGATGCTATAAAAAATAAACATAAAATCATACACTGGGTCCATAAAAATAGACAAACATAAACATTGGAGCTCCGGTAGGGTTCATGGCAAGAAGTTAAATTTACCAAAATGCATTAAGTGCACAAATAAAAAGATTAAATGTTCCAGCTAGTTTCTTAAAGGGCTAATCGCAGTTTAGGTTAGATTTTTAAACTCGTTTGAACATCGGACATTTTTCATAAATAAACAAAGTCGTCACCTGTTACAAATAAAAAATATCGTGTGTTGTCAACATCTAAAACACAACTAAGCTGGAAAGTGTTTCGGCTTTATGCCTAAAAAATATACATTATTTACATTTTAAAGTAAAATCGCCATATAGACGATTGTTCTTCTGGTGTGGAAGAATGCTGCCCTCAGGTTTTTTTCTTCGGTGGTGTTAAGGTGTCCTCACCACGAGCGTCTGATACGAGACCGCATTTACAGCCATCTCCCTGCGCATCTGCGGAGATTGCCGATGATACTTGGCAACATGCGGGCGGGGCTCATCCTTAAACTTGATTTCATACGGAT